>JXCR01136987.1:224252-368888 GCA_002079205.1 Phalaenopsis hybrid cultivar
ATTATGGGCTTACAGGACTGCTTATAAAACTCCTATTGGAATGACTCCTTACAGACTGATTTTTGAAAAGACTTGTCACTTACCAGTAGAACTGGAGCATAAAGCATATTGAGCGATTAAAGAATTCAATTATAATTTGAAAGACGCTGGTAAGAAGAGATTGTTGCAATAAAATGAATTAGAAGAATTAAGAAATGAATCTTATGATATGACAGAAATTTATAAGGAAAAGCTAAAGTTATGGCATGATCATAACATTAACCAGAAGAATTTTGAACCAGGACAAGAAGTTTTACTTTACAATACAAGGCTGATGTTATTCCCTGGGAATTTGAAGTCTCGTTGGTTAGGGCCATTTACTGTGACTCAAGTTTATACTTACGGAACTGTTGAAGTTATGAAAACAAGAAATAGATTTTAAGTAAATGGACATAGATTAAAACCATATTATGAGGGTAACAAACCAAATTTTAAAGAGGTTTTAATGATCAGTCAACCTGAATAACACCTGAGTAGGTCAGGCTGACGACGTTAAACCAAGCGCTTTATGAGAGGCAACCCATATTTATCTTTACTTTATTTGCAATTATAGTAGTTGTTATTTAAATTTAGTGTTAGTTTATAGTAGCATTAAGCTCTCTACTACTCTTATTTACCCTTTAAAACATCTTAAAAATGGGATCCATAAAGAAAAATTGAAAGGCATTCAGACCAGAGCGAAACTGTGAAAATTTTGCCTTGAGCGCCGACGGTGCCCTCTACGGCACCCTCTACGGCGCTGAGGGCGGGTTTTTCCCAAGACTCCATACAAAATTAATACAGAGCTCACCGACGGCGCCATCGACCCCACCGACGAAGAGACCGGTAAGATGACGGTTTCTTATGTTTGAATGGCGATTTTTTATTATTTTTGGGCGGGAATAGTCTTTTTAAACTTAAAAATTCGAACTCTAGTTCATATTTTCCCCCCAAGAACGAAATAAAACTCTGTCAATTTCATTCCTATGGCATCCAATTCCTCTGATAATCCCAAAATGCGAGTTTTCAATCGACGAAAGTTCATTAGTGTGGAAGCGCAACGAATCTTCAACAAGTTACTGACGAAGAAAAGATTAATTAAAGAACAAGAATTCGTGAATCACTGATTGAATAACCCCACGATGGATATTGAAGAAATGATAGTGCGGCGAAGATGGGAAGTGTTGTGCTACACTACTATCGCCTTGGTAGTTCCTGTGGTAAAAGAATTTTACGCAAATTTACATGGAATCAACCAATGAATTGTTTATGTGCGATGAATATGGATTACTTTCACTTTTGCACGGATCAATGAGTTATATATGATAGAGAATGTTCCTGTCTGCCATTATTCTAATTTCGTCCCAACGAGAAACCAGATGAATGAAATTTACCAGTATTTGACGGACGAAACTGATGATTGGGAAATGCGAGAGTACGGGTATGTTAGTTTTTCTTTAAAACTTTTGAATCCCGTCTCTAAACACTGGCACTTCCTCATTTCTGCAAAACTATTACCGACAATGAAGGTTGGTAAGGTTTCTAAAGAAAGTGCCATTCTGAATTACTGCATCCAAAGAAGACTGCCGATAGATATTGGATCTATAATTGTGAAGTCAGTTTTAGGCCTGATCGTTCACATATCAACTTATGGGCTTGGACACCCTTCCACAATTTTCTCACTTTGCAGTCAGTCTCAAGAATCCTAAGAAAACTGGTAAAAGGTACTGCTACATTGGAAACCTTTGGATCCAACTGAAAGATTCCCATTATTTGAAGATGAAAATGACATGGTCATGATAGTTGANATCAATTTCATTCCTATGGCGTCCAATTCCTTTGATAATCCCAGAATGTAAGTTTTCAATTGGCAAAAGTTTATTAGTGCGGAAGCGCAGTGAATCTTCAACAAGTTGCTGAGGAAGAAAAGATTAATCAAAGAACGGGGATTCATGAATTGCGGATTGAATAAACCCACGACAAATTTAGAAGAAACGATAGTGCGACGAAGATGGGAAGTGTTGTGCTACACTACTGCCACCGTGGTAGTTCTTGTGGTAAAAGAATTTTACGCAAATTTACATGGAATCAACCAAGGAATTGTTTATGTACAAGGAAGATGAATTACTTTCACTCCTGCACGGATCAATGAGTTATATATGATATAGAATGTTACTGTCTTCCATTATTCTAATTTCTTCTCAACGATAAATCAGATGAATGAAATTTACCAGTATTTGACGGGCGAAATTGATGATCGGGAAATGCGAGAGAACGGGTATGTTAGTTTTTCTTCAACACTTTTGAATCCCAACTCTAAACACTGGCACGTCTTCATTTCTGTGAAATTGTTACCGACAATGAAGGTTGGTAAGGTTTCTAAAGAAATTTCTATTCTGAGTTACTGTATCCAAAGGGGACTGCCGATTGATGTTGGATCTATAGTTGTGAAGTCAGTTTTAGGCTTGATCGTTCACAGATCAACTTATGGGCTTGGACACCCTTCCACAATTTTCTCACTTTGCAGTCAGTCCCAAGTATCCTATGAAAACGGGAAAAGGTACTGCTACCTTGGAAACCTTTTGATCCAACTGAAAGATTCCCATCATTTGAAGATGAAAATGACATGACCATGATAGTTGATCAATCTAATTCACTGCCAGTTCAACCCTTAGTTCTAGATACGTCTTTGGTGATCCTGTGTCGAATCAAGAAATTGAAAAAGGAGGTACAAAACGTGATGAATACAATTAATAATATCTCTTATTTCCTTGGTCATCTAGACTGGAGGATGAAAGAACATTTCGATCACTCTGGACATTTAGAAGATAGCTTGATACGACTGATGAAGAGGATAAAATTAATTGAGGAGGATTCAACTGAAGAATTTTCTTTCTGACCCTTCTACAACCTCTTCGTTCATGTGCAATCAATGGGTGATCTCAGAGGAGAAACGAGCACAGAATCTGATGAGTAGTAGACTTACTATGTTACATTTATGTTTATGTGTGTTTAGATTTAAACTTTATGTTTGCTTTGTTTTAAAATTATGCTTATAGATCTATGTATATTTGAGACTAAGCATAGGATGTTTTTTTTCAGCGTTTTGAGTGTTGTGGTTTGGATTGTGACACTGAATTTATATATTGAGGTTGAGAAAATACCAAATTTAGGTGTGTTATGTAACACATGTTGTACCCGGCCGGATTGAAAGCAGGTTAGCGGGTTTTGCTAGTTCAACTTTGCTTTTGGATTGGAACCAATCATTGAACAACCAGCAGCCGAGAATACCCGTAATTAATCCAAAAGCCTAGAAATACAAATGATACATGAAGTCTGCTCGATCTGCATCTGGATCATTTATGGAGATTGAATCCCTTTTCTTCTTGAATAATCAAACTCTGGCCTTTTCTTTTTGAAAACGAAATGTTTTTCTTTCTCTAATGAAAAAGCCCTATTCTTGGTGATGCAGGTGATCTACCCAAATCAGAGAAGCTCAGCAAGCCAGTGGCTCAACGGTTCTCATCAAAGTGTCTAGAGAGGGTGTAGAAAAGAAGAAGGATCACAAAGATTGTGTCTAGTCTGGATTCTTTGGTAATGACCTGCCATATTGTAGTCTACTTATTCGACTTCAGTTAACTATGAAGAATCTCAATAGAGAAATACCATTAGAGCTCTGCAGCTGGAACAATGGAAAGTTAGGCAGTGTGTTCGCTTACAGAAAGGAGACGGGGAAGACTCAACTCTTTCTAGGTTTTTTTCTCTTTTCCGGAGAAGCTGAGAGCAGGAGACGAGCGTATGGTTTGCTCACTCACTTCTCTCCTTTTCTGAGCTCTGAGACTGTACGGTACAATTAGCAAGGAGCAGGAGAGTGGGAAGGTAAAATGACAGAGTTGCCCCGACATTTTTTTTTCAATTACCTTCAAGTCGCGGTGGCTGATCCTGTGTGACGTTATCATCGCTAGTACGGGGCACATTGCGTTGCACGCATTTGGAAGAAGAAGAAGAAGATTGACATGCTAGATCTATCTATATTTTTTTATTCTTCTACTTTGACAATACTTTAGCACTTACTTAAGGAGCTCTAACCTAAGTAATACATAGAACTCTAAAGAACAAGGCCCAGCGCGTGAACACGAGGCGCCGTCAAGGCGCAGCTGAATTCATCCCACATGTGTTGGGACCTGAATTGTGTCGTGGTGGTGCTCTTCTTCAGCTTCTTCTACATAGGCTCCTCCACTTTTGGAATTTATAAAGGAAACCTTTCCAAGCCCAATCGGAAGAACAGATCGCTTTCTACAATAAAAAAGAGTTCTAAACTAGCCATGTTTTCTTTTTGTGAGAATGCCATACGACTCCAGGAATTTTAGAAGTTGAACATGCTCAAAAGATGCCTCAAGCATTTCGCTTTAATCATTCGACAATCCAGTGAAACAGCTCGAAAACCAAAGTTCAACTCCAACCAAGGCGCTAGATAGATCAAATCTTAGCTAAAAGCCAATCCTCCTAGTTTATGAAAGAGAAAAAGTGTGGAGTTTTGAGAATGAGAATCATCTCTTTTCTCATTTCTTGATCTTAGTAAGAAGTCACTCAGATGACTAGCGTGGTCCTTCCCCCAGCCGCGTATCCAAGGTTGACCACATCATCACTGTTTTATCAAGGTGTGGCCTTGGTCTAAATTTTTTCAGTGTTCAGTATGTCCAAGCTTGACAATCAGTGGAGATTTTGAGTCCCTCGGATTGCAACGCCCTTCTAGAGTCAAAATTTCCTTTTTTTGTTTTGCAGCAAAGTTTAAGATACCCACTACGCGGTAGATTTTTTTTTGGTCTGGTTTTGTTCGTTCCTTCTATGCTCATTTTGAATTTCTTTGTATTGCCCAGTAATGCACGAGAAAAAAATTAGATCCAATACCAAGACACTAGTGAGAGAACACTAGCCTTCCGTATCCTTAGATTAGATACACTCTTTCTCTCAGAAGCGAAGCGCCCAAAGCTAGAAGCAAGAGAGAGAGGCTGGACGGTGACACAGATAAAGAGAGAGAGAAAAAGCAGCATAAGCAAGGTTTCGAGTTTAATAGTCAATTTTGAGGGATCAATTTTGAAGAAAGTGAAATAACTAGTTGCATAGATATAGAGAAAGTACTTTCTTTTCAAAGGGAGGGTGATCTTCAAGTTTTGAGATCGCTCCTGACGTCGAACAGGTTACCCGCTTGAAGAATCTAGCAAGCTACCCTTGGCTTCTTGACGCGCAATACACACTTTTTTCACTCACGATCAAGGAGGATTCTAACATCAATATCCCATAGAAGTGTAGTGTATGGGTTCCTTCTGATCGTAAGATACAATACAAGGCTTTCTCTATGCAATTAGTTTCATACTTGACGACATAAGTTCTCAATAGAAGTTCGGGGTGCTATTATTAGGCAATGAGGTCGGATAGTGACAATCACATGGAAAAAGAAAGATTCCGCTGAAGTATGGCTAGCAACAGCAAGGAAGGTCTCTCTCACTATTATTCTTCCATGGGCAGGGTGGGGGATCTTGATGATGCTTTCTTCTTTAAGTTTGAGCTAGGTTGGAGAGGGAAACAAGAGTTCTCATTGATGTTCTTTGTCCAGCCCAGTCAATGCTATCTATGTGATGTGATTTGGAGATCATGAAAAGTCAGGATTGGATCGATGTAATGCCTGCTTGAAGCTCTGTTCTATGCCCCCCGCCCATACAGAGATGTGTTCACACGATGAAAGCTTTCTATAGTCACCGGGAATCAATTGTCTATTTGACATGTCAACATTGGAATAATTGCATACAGGACTTTCCTCCCCCTCTGAGGATTCTTTCTCGGTCATCTGATGTTGGGAATTCACCTTCTAAGTCAAAGGAACAATCTATAATCCATTGTGTGTCATGACGTCTTACATTTCTCAATAAAAAATTGCTTGAATGTTCTGCTTCAGATAGGATTCTTGAGCCCGATCAGTCAATGATGAGAAGGCTTCTGCCAACCCCAAAAAAGTTGATGAAGATCTTTTAGTACAAGATTACTCGCTTCGTTCCCGAGCCATTGAGTTATGTGATCAAAACATAAAGAAATGAGTCTAAAGATCTAGGCAATGACATCGTAACTGCACTAAATGGATGAATGTTTGGGCAATTTGGCTATCTTATAGGCATGACCATAGCTTTAATCTTGTTTATCGAACCTCAAACGACTCAATATTAGCTCGCGCCTTTCCCGCTCATAGCCTTCCGTTCTCTCTCCTTCTTTCTCTCTTGCCTGGTAGGACAAATAGCATTCCAAGAAGTTGACATTATTTTCTATTCAATCTTTCTTCTAGCCCAGCTACACATTAAACTTCCTCCGTGAATTCCATATCTGTCTCGACTGCGAATCCTTATCCCTATCTCTTTGTTGATGAATCACATCTCTCCACTTCAATTGTTCTCTCTGAAAACGAAAGGTCCGTCTTTCTTTTTTGAGTTCACAGAGGAGTGGAGGAGTTTTTCTTCAGGGTAGTGGAAAAAGATCATGAAATGGCAATGATTTTTGTGAGAAATGGAAATTGAGTCAGACCCATCCTTCTCGGTGGTCGTTAGTAGCTACTCTTTCAAATCCATTTCTACTGCTGCTGTCTTCAACGGTATAACATAACTCCTCGGGCATCCGTCCATTCTTGCTTCCGAAGTTCAGGACTGAGTCTCGTAGACTGACTTCATGTAGTACCCATTTCAATCATCTAATGATCAAACTTCATCCTCTGCTCGTCTAACTGGTCAACTTATTTTCTTTCCATGGTTTCCGCGTAGAATAGAAAAGTACCTTAGGTCAAGTTTGGGATAAGTGCCTACATGGAGAAATTCCTCCTATCAATGGATGTCTAGGTTGTAGTTTAGATGGAGGAGGTCAAATTTTAGTTGCAATTTGACTTTGTTTTGTGAAGTTCTTTCATTAGAATTCGACAGAACATAAAAGGAATCACACTCTGTAGGATTTGAACCTACGACATCGGGTTTTGGAGCCCCGCGTTCTACCGAGCTGAACTAAGAGCACTTTCTTATCATAGTAGATACAATTGTCAAGAAAAGAATTTTTTGACCCCCGAGGGGTCTTGTGTGCATAAAGTATGTCAAAATGAAAGGTGATGTCCAATTTGAACCGATCTTACTTAATGAATCTCTCGTCACTATGCATAGGAGAAAGAATAGGTAGGGATGATAACCCGTGACATTTTGTACCCAAAATAAATGCGCTACCAAGCTACACTACATCCCTTTTCCAAATTGTTGTACAGTGTCATTGTACAAAATCCATGTCTTGTTTTCCACACCCTTCTTTTCTCCTCGATACCATATATATAGATAAAAATCTTTGTATCATTCACTTTATTCTTTCACAAATGGATCCAAACAGAAATCTTTGGATCTGATCCCAATTTAGTTTCATTTGTATAGATACGATACATGTACAAATGAAAATATATGTTCAAAGAATCTCCATTATGGAATCATTCATTCATAGTCCATATCTAGCGGCTAACATTGACAAAGAAACTCTTCTTTTAGAAGATCTAAGAAATTCAGAGACTAGGTCTAATTTTTTCAGACTTTGTGAGTTGCTTTTTTTTCAAGTCAAAAGCTAGGATGATGCACGGAAAATGGTCGGGATAGCTCAGTTGGTAGAGCAGAGGACTGAAAATCCTCGTGTCACCAGTTCAAAATCAGGTTCCTAACATGTGAATAATGTATCAGATAGATATCCATACCTCATACAAATGAATCACTTCGATGTCCCGTGCCTGTAGTAAAGAGTAGACCAATTAAACGAGCGGAGGGCTTAGCAGATATTCCTTGAACATGTATGTTAATTTATACAGGTATCCCGTCACCGTAATTCACACCTTGTCAAGATAATAAGCAGTCTCTCAAGTCTTGGTTACTTTGTGCTTATAGTCCTTAGGGTCAATCACTTCAAGAGAAATCATAAAGAATACTCGACATCACTTCAAACCTCTACTTTGCATCGACGACACCGACATCAAAATCATTCTACTTGGAATTTCTTTGAAAAGGCGCTAGTTAAGGGTGGACGTAGTAAAGGGTAGACCGTCGAGAAAAAAAGGCGGGGTTGGAGAAAGCCTGAGTTCCGCAAGGTAGGGTTGGGGTAGACTAGACCTAGGGTAAGAACTATGTCAACAAAGCTCAAAGCAGAGAGAGAGAGGGAAAGAAAAAGAGTTGACTTTTACTCTTGTTCAACCCAAGAAAATATCTGAGACATCAAGTTTATCGGGAATTTGCACAATGACACGATAGCACAACAAGCACGACTACATAGTATGCACGGATGAGCACGATATAGGAGTTAGCAAGGGGCAGAGTGAAGGTAGGCGTGAGAAGTTCAAGTTATACTTTCAGATAGGGGACTTCTTTCATTGACATACGCAAAAGGGACTAGGCGGCTTGACTCAACCAAAGGTATCCAGACCAAGAGTGAAAGACTTGGCTTAGGGAAAATCTAGACTCTCACTATGCTTGTACCACTGGGTAGCCTGGAAAGACTGAGATGTAGGGTAATTCGTAGAGACTGCTAGCTTTCCCTTTCATGTTGGATCGAAAACTAGCTCGAAATATTCTTCCTTTCTAATGGTGTCTAAGGGTGGAGTCACCTTCTTTTTAGTAAAAGATAGGGTTCACTTCTTGAAAAGTAACTGATCAGGAGGAAAATCTTTGTTTAGGGGAGAAGAGCAGAAAGCCGCTAGAGGGGATATATCCATTTTAGACAGCCCTATTCTCCTTAGCCACCTTAGTATAGGTATTCAATTTTATTCAGTATTCTTGGGATTTAGGATTACAGATGTGAATGGGAGACAGAAAGCGGCTCCTTAGACTGTTAGCTCATCTGCGCCTGTACCGCTCATTGCTACGCACCTTGTACTCTTATTGAACCTATTATCTTTCTTCTTTCTTGAATAAGAAAACTCTTGCATTATTCTGAAAAAGAACAAAAATAGCACCTTTTTTCTTCTTTCTTTCTATTGAGAAATTTTTTATATGATATGCAATCGTGTTTTTGGCTAGACTTTCTTCTGCCATGTCATAGAAGTGGATGCTTTGAAGTCCTCAATTTTATAGGAAGGGACATAGACTTCCTCTTTCTTGTAGGGGAATCCTTTCCATTTAGAAAGTAGTCCTTTACTGGCTGATGACATTTTCTGGTCTTCTTTTCTTATTATTTAGATAGACTTATAGAGTCTCAATCGCTTTTCATCTTTAGGGATGAGTCAATCTAGTTTTGAACGAACATCTTATTTACTACGCACCTTCTTTTTCAAAGTGCTCTTAAGGAAAAAGAAAACTAAAGACGAGGTTAGGGGGTAAAGAATCTGTGCTGAAAAAGTAGCCAACAACTAGACCTCTACCAGGGTTTAAATTGGTAGTAAGCAGTTGAATCTAATCCGACAGGTTTGACCGGATCCTGAGAAAAAGTTTTGGCCTCATTTTGTCTATTAGAAAATTTTGGTTTGGGCCCACGACCCGCTAAGGGAAAGAGGAGGTCATGAATATCAGTACGCTAAAGCCCCTAAACTCTACACTGGCAGTGATGCATGAATGAGGTGAAAGCCAAAAAAAAAGAATAGGTGATGGGATATAGATGAAGAAGAGATCATGAAAGAAAGCTGCGAAGCTCAATCCAAAATTTCTACAAACAATGTGATATCCATTGAGATTGGTTGTCAATTCTATTCAATTCATAATGAAGTTGAAGGGTCTCTCTTTCTGAGTCAATGTCAATAAAGAGAAGGTTGGCTTGTACCATACAAACTGCCCCAAATTTTCATTTGAAATAGATCTCGTTGATTCAATTTGCAGTTTACCCTTGATGGGAAATGATGATTGGCTTGGTCTCAAGTTAGTGAAGAATTGGTTCGCAAAACTTCGTTTTCATTAAAGTCATCATATAAGCGCCTCACTCTAGATTGCTTGAGGGCTTACTGAGAAATAGGTTCGAAAGGCGACTGATGGGATGGGAGCTGTCGGTCTACAGGGAAAAAAGAAGTCCATCTGAGGGATGCGTACAAGAGGGGGCTACGCTACCTTGAGTGACCAAAGTGCGCTAGCCGCCTAACTTCTTTCCGCTGGTTGTCCAATAGTAGTATGCTCCATGCCTTGGACCAGTTGACTGTCCTAGTCAGAGTCTGCCCCGCCTATCCTCTTTTGCGACTAAGGCTCCACAAAAAAATGGGATAGGCTATTAAGTTCTTCAATGAGGTCGAAGAGGGGTGTGGGGATCCACACTATACAAAAACTACAAAGGTGGCTGGCCACAACCTAAAGATCGGCCCGGCGACAGACATGAAAGCAGACGTATATAGATAGGAGACAAAAATGGAGCTCATTTCCTCTCTCACCATGATGAAAGTGAAACTGACATTACCGTTGCAACAACTTAGGTTTACAGTTTCCTGGATTCGTGTGACTCGGCCCTCAAACTTCACTTCATGGAATAGTGATCTCGAGAATGCCATCCGAGAGCACTTGACACGAAAGTGAGCCGGTGTACCAAGCCCTTTCAATTCGCCAGTCTTGGTAAGCCTATGCTAAGGCCCAAACGGCTAGCATATAACTTTCACTCAAAAGGAAAGCCGGACTGGGAATCTATCCATAGCGATCACTGGTATTAGTGATCTTCCTTCCCATACCGTCTTCTCTAAGATTTATGCACTGGGACCCTCTTTCTCAACATCCTGTTTATTGCTTTCTTCTTTCGATTGGATTTCTTGCCTTGGCCACTCCTAATGCTCTGACTCCAATAAGAGGCAGGCTTAGTAGAACTTTTTTTATTACCCCCCTATCTATAACACTAGAGTTTCATCCAGAAAGACTGAATTAACAGTACCCTTGAAAGTCCTGAGAATTATGGATGATCAGAAACGTCGTGAATCTTATGTCCGATGGAGATATAATGGTCTCATTATCCTAATCTCGAAGAATATAAAAAAAGAAACAAAACTGATCTCCACAGACATCCAATCAAGATAAGGAATCACAAGGCCACCTCCTACACGGGGCTGACACGTCCCACATGCAAGAACTAAGTAATCAGAACCAGAGATGCCTCCAAAGAGGTAGAATCCATCAGGAGACATTGTATGTGGCTCAGGAAGAGCCCAACCACACTGTGCAAGAACTCAAAGTTTCTCACACATATCCTATAACTTCATCATGTAACTGAATTTGATGAAAGAAAGATATGAGTTCACTATATACCTATAAAAATGGAAAATAACAGATGGTCCTGATGTAATTTTATCTAAAGTGACACAAGGATATATTGCAACTGTATAGTACGATTTAAGATAGTCACACCATTGAGACATACAGGTTGAATATTCATCAAACTGTTGAACTTTAGAATATGGATAAGAAAGGTCAAGAGAAATCCTTAAATCTTTTTTTGGCTTTCACTTTTGTCAAATTCAATCAACTAAAGGACCATAAAAATAGGGGTATAGTTACACTCCTCTACCAAACCAAAGTTACACTCCTCTACCAAACCACAATTCCACACCTGTAGATAAGTATTTCTTTCAATAAATTCGATAAAGTCTTCTATATTGACTAGAATTTGGAAAAAAAAGAGTGATGATAAACGTCCTCAAACTCTAAATGATGCATCAGACAATCAACATAAGGTAGAAAACCTTTTGATTACATAGCGATCCAAAATATTCATGCATCCATAAGGGTGATGGCATTAAGTAGAGCATTAATAGAAACTGCAGATAAATATAAAGTGAATCTATTCACTAATAAAAGCTTAACAAACTCAACAAACCACTATTAGATCTTAAAGATTTTTTATAAGGAATCTTAACTTGTAGCTCTGAAAGACAATTAATAGACTCTTCAACCACAAGGTTGTCACAAATAACAACATCATCACCTAAAACAACATACTTATAAAAAAGGATCCCTCTTCTCGGCAGAAACTTTAGCGTGGGCTCATGAACGGACACCTTTGGCTAATTTCATTCGATGGAAATCTAAGCCAGTGGCTCTTTCCTTTCCATTGTGCAAGCAAGATTTGTGACTTTTCCATAGGTTAGATATTCACTGACGCAGCTTTCTTGATTGCCTCCACATCAAGAAAATTTGGGGATTTTAGTGAATTCTTTTTTCAGAGACATCCCTTTTCACTTTGTCTTATGTTCTGCTTTCCTTGTTTTTTTCTATTTTATCTTATCTATTCATTTGATAATCGCTTCGCGACTTCCCTCATTCTATTCTTGCTTGAGTTTTTGAGAAGAGAATTGATATTCATAGGGCTTTTGCCGGAAAGATTGACCAGCATCAGTGAAAGTTTTCTATCTAATCGAATGCCTTTTTTGCATAGATGAAGGCTTTCTCTTCCTTGGCCTACTTGAGAAATGGCCTTATTCTTTTGATTAGAAGTTTGGACAAGATTTTTGAAACTATATTGAAAAGTCCAATCGGTATGAATTGAGTCACTAACTAAGGACTCGGGTTTTTAAGGATCAAGCAAAGAAAGGTTTTATTCAACTACTTGGAGATAGATTCAAGGGCTTAGCTGAGAGCGAGGGCCCACATTGTCTCCATCAGCGGCTAGGATCAAGACTTTGGCCCATCTAGCGGTTGCCACTCAAAAGGTGTTTTTTTTCTTACCAGACAATGGGCTGATTCCATTTGTGTTTACAATGAAAGAGGCTTTCTGCCGCCCTAGGGCTGCTACACATGTAGGCTCCGGGTCAGACTGCCTCGGTCACATGCTCGACTTTATTAGGTAGGCCAAGCACATCCATCAACAGAGGTCTCATTCAAGCAGCAAATTGTAGCCAGGAAAGGTTTTATCAAAAATGATCTTCTCACTTCAGTAGTCTTCGGTGCCAAAGATCAATGTTGACATGAGCAGCAAGTCTTGTTTCCAACATCTACAAGAATAGGTATAGTTAATGGCCCACCGGCTGTGAGCCAGGAGGTAGTAAATTGCAAAATGCTTCTCGCATTTGCTAAGAAAGATTACTCCAATACAGTCTTTCACATTGAGTTTTGAGCGAGAAGCAATGCAATGAAATGAAGTACGCTTTGGATGCTATTAATTCAGGGCATATATATATGGATTCTCGTGTTGGAAGGCCACAACTTTCATTGTTCACCCTCCTTCCCCGGCTGGTCCTGCGTTCTCACACTTCACTGGCTCCTAAATGCCTTGTGAGTGAGAACGTTATGCCCCTTAGACTATAGTTAGATTCAGGCAATATATGATCATACAGAAGCATGAGTAAGTAGCTACAATGGGAATACTTAATGTTCCACTTCTGCTTAGTTCATTGGTTGGCCTAAAATGAAATGCAAGTCCTCGGGGGCAGGCACATCAACCTGTCATTCATGCATTCACATAAGAAGAGAAAAAAAGCAATAGAAATAGAAGAAAGAGGAGATATGGGGGTTTGATCTACAAAAAGGTAGAAGTAGTAGCATCCAAATCAACTGAACCAGGGCAATAACAAGACCTTTGTTTGGGATTGTACTCCAGCAAGCTATCCTTTCATTATGTATTGACATGCTTTTCTATTCTCTTATTCCAAAATTGCATTCTCACTTTGTTCCTTCTTGCTTTACCATATAGAGTATATACAGGCTCCTTACTACTACCTATTTGTTCGTAACGACATCCATATCTTTATGCATAAACGAAAAGCTTTCACCCCTTCCTAGAAATGATTCTTATTCCGAGCTTTTACTCAACAGGTATTACTTCCAAACAAAGTCTAACCCTAATTGGATCCTTTTCTTTTGGAAAAATCAAACTCTCGCCTTTTCTTTTTACTGCCCCTGTTTAGAGAAAAGATGGTCTATTCGCTTTATAGCGATCATTTCGTATAGGATCTCTTTTCTTCTTATTGTTTGAGTTTGAGAAAGCTTTCTCAGATAAGTTAGTACGTTATGCAATGAAAGACATATTTGATATTTCTCTTTCTTTCCAGCTTTCAACCACCAGTTTCTCATTCAAAACCATGAAAGAGACTCCTCTCATTAGATACTTAGCTGGTAACTCTGGGGCCTTGGGGAACTTATCCAGTCGACCTATCTTAAAGTCAGTCGATTCAAAAGTTGGTTGTTAACTTCACTTCATTCAAGGTAAGAACAAATAGCATAGCTACTGCATTAGGATTAGGTCCGTAGGAGTCAGGGCATTAGCCCTTTCTTCAATCATGTCTCGAAAGAAAGTAGCCAGGCTTGAGGCTTCCATTCTCTAATAGAGTCAAGCTGCGTAGCAAAGAAAAGCTACTGGCTAACAATCCACTGAGCAAGATAGCTTCAATCGAGCATACATTTCAACTCAAGAGTGAATGAGATCTATCCCACCTCCAACTTCAATGGAAACTTCTAGTCTGAAGCTTGATCTATCTAGCTGAAATCGATCTAGCATTTCACTAGGCAATGCAGTTGCCACTTCACTAGCAGCCACAAAGGGCGAAGTCAAGTCGGATGAAAGTGATCCTAATAGAAGCTCGGGACCAAGGTCGCGTAGAAAAGTAGCGACAGAACTTCCGCATTCACTGATTTAGGAGTTTGACCAGATCAGAAAAAGATAGGCGCGAACAAGGAGCGTTGAACTTTGTTATTGTTTCTTTTCAATTTTCAAATAAAAAGACTAAGCCAAAGATGAATAGAGTTCCTTGGGATCTCATCCCTATCGCGCGAGCCTTGTCTTTGTGCATGTCGCGCTATGCTCTTGGTAGAGTGACACCTTTAGCGCCTTCGCTGCTTCATTTTCCTGTCATCCGGTTCGGGGGTCCCCCCAACCTATCTTAGCCCCTCATCCAAACAAGTCACATTGTTTTTTTAGAAGAGAAAGTGATAGCATTCTTCAGATGATTGAGGACCACTTCCTTAGTGGAATAAGAAGAGGTCATCACTAGCAACTTGTCTGAAAGATAAAAGCCAGGAAGGTTACATATTCAAAATCACTAACGCCTTTTTCTTGATTCATCAAATTTCGTAGGTAGAATAATGTGCGATCTCCTTCAAGTCTGGATCAAGCACGACCGCATTCCTAGACTGGAAACCACCTTCCTTATATTAACTAAAGAAATTGACGGCATGGACTGGTTGACATATGCCAAGATGTTACAGTACATCAAATCATTGAAAGTTTTAGAAAGCGTCAAGTGTGTACCAGTTTGATTAACTTCAAGTAGAAAAAAAAATGAACATTGGAATTCACTGAGGTGATGGATGGGGTTGCCGAAGGCACAAGAGAGGAGCCACAAGGAACAAGAGATGTACTTGATGAAAAAGGTTATCAAGCACGCACCGGACCAGAAAGTAGTTCCTAAATGTAGTCTCTCCAGGGGGTAGATGTGCGATTCCAATCTGAATATTGGTATTGGGGCGAGTGAGAGGGCTTGCTTAGGAAGGGATACCAGGCTCCGACCTCACAGGGACTTTGACCATGGAAATGAGCTTGCTAGGAAGAGATGCACTGACCGAGCACTTGAACTTCGGTGAACACCAAAAAATTTGTTCATCTCTTTTTTTGGGAAGAGATAGGATGATGGATAAATTTCTTGAAGGAATGAATATAGACAACTTTTTATGTTGAGGAAATTTTTTTCATCCCAATAGCAAAATACATATCATCAAATGATCTAAAGGAAGACCCTGGGCAACGGGGAGACCAGACTGCCCCACTTAAGAAGTCCGAGCAGAGCCGCCAGGCCCCCCGCTCAATAAATCTCAAAATGGCACGCAAAAGGCTCCGACTCAACCAAAAAAAGCCTTGCCTAGGCAAGCCAACAATGATGAATGAACCCACGCTTTGGAAAGAGCAGGGAAAGGTGCGTAGCAAAGAACTGAGAGTCCTTCGGGTGACTACAGATGAAACTATTGATCCTTCATCGGACGGGTGACTAGCTCATAGTTTTTCTTTTTGTTTTTCAGCCCCGCTCACAAAGGGGCCCCTCTCTGATAAGGTAGTTCATTCCAACTTGAATAAAAAATTTGATCAGATGGCTATTCTCCACTAACCATAAGGATATTGGTACTCTCTATTACATCTTCAGTGCCATTGCTGAAGTGATGGGCACATGCTTCTCCGTACTTCTTCGTATGGAATTAACTCAACCCGACGATCAAATTCTTGGTGGGAATCATCAACTTTATAATGTTTTAATAACAGCTCATGCTTCTTTAATAATCTTTTTTATGGTGATGCCGGCGAAGATAGGTGGATCTGGTAATTGGTCTATTCTGATTCTGATAGGTGCACCTGACATGGCATTTCCATCAAATAATATATCATTCTGGTTGTTGCCACCAAGTCTCTTGCTCTTATTAAGCCCAACCTTAGTAGAAGTGGGTAGTGGCACTGGGTGGACGGTCTATCCGCCCTTAAGTGGTATTACCAGCCATTCTAGAGGAGCAGTTGATTCAACAATTTCTAGTCCTCATCTATCAGGTGTTTCATCAATCTTAGGTTATATCAATTTTCTAACAAGTATCTCCAACATGCGTGAACATGGAATGACTATGCATAGATCACCCCTTTTTGTGTGGTCCGCTCTAGTGACAACATTCCTACCTTTATTATCACTTACGGTACTGGCAGGGGCAATTATAATGTTCTTAACAGATCGAAACTTTAATACAACCTTTTCTGATCCTGCTAGAGGGGGAGACCCCATATTATACCAGTATCTCTTTCGATTCTTCGGTCATCCAGAGGTGTATATTCTAATTCTGCCTTGATCCGGTATTATTAGTCATATCGTATCGACCTTTTTGGGAAAACCGGTTATCGGGTATGTAGGCATGGTTTTTGCCATGATCAGTATAGGTGTTCATGGATCTCTTGTTTGGACTCATCATATGTTTATTGTGTGCTCAGACAATACACGTGCCTACTTCACCGCAACTATAATGGTTATAGCTGTCCCCACTGGAATCAAAATCTTTAGTTGGATCGCTACCATGTGGGAGGTTTGATACAATACAAAACACCCATGTTCTTTGCTGTAGGGTCCATCTTTTTGGTTCACCATAGGTGGGCTCACTGAAATAGTTCTAGCAAATTCTAGGCTAGACATTGCTCTACATGATACTTATTATGTGGTTGCACATTTCCATTATGTACTTTCTATGGGAGCCATTTTTAATTTATTTACAGGATTTCACTATTGGGTGGGTAAAATCTTTGGTCAGACATACCTTGAAACTTTAGGTCAAATCCATTTTTGGATCACTTCTTTCAGGGTTAATCCGACCCTCTTTCTCATGCATTTATTAGGGCTTTCGGGTATGTCACACCGCATTCTAGATTATCCAGATGCTTACGCCGGATGGAATGCTCTGAGCACTTTCGGCTCTTATATATCCGTAGTTGGGATTCGTCGTTTCTTCATGGTCGTCACAATCCCTTCAAGCAGTGGAAACAACAAAAGATGTGCTCTAAGTCCTTGGGTTGTTGAACAGAATACAACTACACCACAATGGACGGTACAAAGTCCTCCAGATTTTCATACTTTTGGAGAACTTTAAGCTATCAAGGAGACAAAAAGCTATTTTAATGTGAAGTAAAATAAGAAAAGGTCACCGACTGCTACTAAGAACCTAACATAGCTTTTCAAATGCTATCTAACATGAGAAAAACGTTGTTTGTCAAGTGGTTAAAGATGTTTTGTTTTCTCTTGATCTTTTTTTGCACGTGTGGAAGAAGGTTAAGATACCTACTATGCGGTAGATTAGAATGTTTTCATGGTCTGTCGGTGCACTCATTCCAAATTCTCTTTATCTTTGACCGAGCTCAGAGAATTTCCTTCTTCGGTCGTTTAGAGATGGTAGTAGGGGTTGTCACTCCTTAGTTCATCTCTCGGTAGAACAAGGCACTTATATGGTGGGTTAACAGTCTGAGTTTCCTCGATGATCTTTCTGAAGCACTTATATACATGTGATTATGTTCATGGCAAATAAAAAATTTTCATGGCAATTTCTCGTACTACTAATGCGCCATTCACGCGTTGTCTGGGAGGCCCTTTTCCAGGTCAATTGTGATAGAGAACTCTTTCAAAGTCAAAACAAAGAAATCGTTTGAGTACTAAAACTTGAACTTTATCAACTGGGAATGGTTGGGCATGAACCAAAATGATGAAGAAGAACTTTCTGACTTGGTCATGATTTGCTGGAAGAATGGATGTAACTTGATGTCACTGTAAATGGAAGGAGCACAAACCTATTTTATAGATCTATACATTCTTTTTTCATCACATGTGTGTGAAACTATGTTTTTTTCAAAATTCTTTCTTCATATTTCATAGAAAATCTACTCTCTTTCCTATTTTCATATAGAAAAATTTGCCTAGCCACTACGTGCCCGGTAACATAGGTAATAGCAGGAACTTTCAATGCGAGGGAAATGCCCTTATCCTCCTATTCAAAACTCACTGAGATTCTGCTGACTCAGATATGATGGTCTAACTTGAATGGAATCTGATCGATCTCAATCTGGAACAACTAGAAAGTTTTGGCATAAACTCTTCTGCCCACTTCCCTCCTTGACCTAGGTACTTTCACTATCCATGATAAGGTGCTACCTTCGTAGTTTCTACCAAAGGAGGAGGCTCTGACATAATCTACCACTGAGCCACTGAAAGGTCGTTCACTCTACTATGAAACCAATCCATTGCATTGGACAAGAGAATGTCAAGAGGCCTTTGAGGACTTCAAGAGAGCCATCATGCCGGATCCAGTGCTGGCCTTTTCGGATCATTCTAAGCCATCGAGATTCACTTGACTAGCAGGTGGGTGGAAGGCCTTTGGTGGAATTCATTATAGACAGGTGAAAATCGACGATGGAACCAGATCATATTCAGTGAAATCCATGCTATGCTATATGAAAAAGTCCTGTGTGATAATAAGGTTCGATCTTGAAGAGGACCTGGTGAGAGTCTGGGCAAATGGTCACATTTCTTTCGGAAGAACATGCATTATTCTAACAAAAGGGCAGCTGATGATGGATGACCAAGCAGCTCCCCCAGTAGAGGAGGAACCCCAGCAAGCGCCTGTACTGGTTGATGAATTCTGGGGGGAACTTGATAACATCGTACAACAAGCGTCAACCCGCGCGCGCAGAGCAGTAGGCTGCATTACACGCTTGACCATCGCTCACCTTTCCCACAAAAATGAAATTCTCAATTGTTTGAGGCTCATGAGAAAACTCAAGATTGATTTGAGAGCGGATCTTTCATGGAAAGAACGAAAAAGGAGATCAGCCTGGATCAACTTAAAAAAATTGGAATATACGAAGCGAGCATAAAAAGGGATATTGGACTTAAACACTGCGATATAGAATAGAATAAAAAATTGGAATTGGAAAGATCTTGAAATGTTTTCTGCTCTGCACCTTACCTATGATGCAAAAAAGAAGAGATTGACATTACCACCGGCAAAAGGTGATCAACTATCGGTTGTAATCTTCTTGACATATCAAGTCAAGAGGGTGAGGCTCAGGGAAAAGGATTCTTTTTGAAACTTTCATGGATGAGCGTAGTTGCTGGGCCTTCTTTTAGGGAATCTCCCGCTGCTCTTTTGCCTCATTCCAACCAGTTTCACTTCTTTTGTTATGGATGGCAAACTCTCAAATGTGTCATTAGCAGCCGGTTCCCACTTCTTATTTGGGGAGAACAGACAGTCAGAAGGTAGATCCTTGACTTAGGGTATATCTTTGGATTGAATCTGTAATAACTGATGTACAAGAAAAGCAATAAATAAAGAGAAGGAGGATGACATAGAATCATCTCAGCATGTTACAAGCAATCAGTAAGCGTTCCTTGTCGTTAAGCATTCAAAAAACCAAGCAAGATGGTAGAGAAGTGGTACACAGTTGCAAGTCCGTTTCATCAAGAAGGCGATGACAAAATACACTATGGAGCGAGAACCCTTTAGGATCAACGGTTTGAGCCCCTACAAACTCATAGACTAGCTCAAAACGGTGAGGTGTTTAAGCTTAGCTTAGCCCTACTAATCTGACTAAGTTGTATTTAGGATATGCAGGAAGGCTCGATAGAAAGAGATCCTCACGTCCACAATGGAGCTTCACCTTGACTACATTTAGGGTGCTTCACTCACGCAGCCTTGCTAGATGGATGCAGAACATTTGGATAGAGTCTTGCTCAGTCAGTTAGTCTAGCCTGCCTTCCGAGTCAGATTTGTTCCGAAAATTTTTTTTTCTTGTCAAGTGAAAATGGAGATTGAAAAAGGGTTGGAACTATTTAAACACGATGTTTTTTGGGGAGTCAGCATCCATTATGTGAAAGTTGGGTCACATCGTGGATGTACAAAATTGGAGATCGCTTCACACTTACTCCTTCACCTTGAAAATCATCTCTCCAGCTCAAGATCACTTTCTTCTTTTTCCTGAAAAAAGTATATCCTTTCACTTTCATGAAAAATGACTTCAAACCCATATTTCTGGTGGATCGCCCGACATGTTCCGCAGTTGCTTTAGCAGCATACCAAGAAAGATGAGACCGCCCTTTTCTTTCCTCCAAACAACCTGCGGAGGCCCCAGTCTTCTTATTCCCCTTAGCATCTGTCACGGTCACAAAGGTCTTCTTTTTGATAAGTAAGACATGGACAAAATTGATGTTCTTTTTCCGTGAACATTGCTCATCTTCCTCCGAGATGCTCTGNAACAAAATTGATGTTCTTTTTCCGTGAAAATTGTTAATCTTCCTCTGAGATGCTCTGTAAGAAGTTAATGGACTTGAAACTGCCTGCACCCGCAAGCCCAAGCCTATCAGTTTTGGCCGTTATTTTTTATTTATCTAATGCTCGAGTATAGCTTGTGTGCTGTTTTTCTTCTCTACCATGGTGAATCAAATGATTGAAAGTAGGCATCCCTCTTTCTTATGTCCTTTCCCCCTTTGTCCTATCATTAGTGCTTACTCCTGATCCGAAGCAAACCTTTTCCATTCATAGAGAGATCCAATCGTCAAAATCAAGAAAAAGGCCAACATGGACCAAGATCCAAACGGATCAATCAGAATCTATCAAGCACGGGCCAGTTGTGACATACGTTCTCTTGAATGTATAGAATCTTATATAAAATATCAGAGATAGAAAATTTCTCCTTCACAATCGAACCTTGCTGGGGCTTTGATACAACACTAGTTATATGAAAACTGAGAAAGACGATTCAGATTTTTTGCCAGACTTCAGGTTCCCTCTTCGTTCTAAAAGCAAGAAAGAAAGGCAAGTTGAACCCCAGGGTAAGACCTCAATCACTAATTCTGTATAATCGGCTTGGCCTATCTCCAGGTATTCCATAAAAAAGAATGTCATCCAGCTCCTCATCACTGTCACTCTTTCTGACATCTAGCTCAACAGTATCTGGTTCAATGTTTGCTAATGTCTTTCTGGTCTTTTTTCTTTTAGGATGAAGATTCAAACTACCTATAAGTCAGCCCAATTATTCTCAACCTATTTAGCCTTACTACGCTGATTGAAAATAACATTCCTCTAAGAGATGAAATGCCACCAAGTCACTGAAGGAGCTATCTTCTCTGACAACAGAGTTGGATAGATGCCTTGAAGCTTCCCCGGTCCCTAAGGAGGGCTTCCCGAGACTAATGCCTAGATTCTCACTTTCCCTCTCTCTGGAAGCTATTGAAATGGAAGTTGGTGAAATGTATGATCAGTTTTAGGCAGTAAAAGAGGCATTCCGTCTTGACTCCGACTTTACTATATTATGCCCTACTTTCCTGGTTTTCTGTCAATCCTAGGTAATCTTGTATACTATGCCTTTTCATTCTCATTCTATTTTGGCTGTTCACATTCACTTATGATTTTCTTTTCGATCCTCTACCGAGCCAAGTCAAGTAGAAAAAAAAGGCGAGAGTTTCTTTCTTGAAAAAGAAAACAAAGGCAGGTCTTCCCTTCTTCTAGCACACATAGGTGAGAGCATCCCTACCTCTCAATTTGTAATTCTTTGTACTTGAACTGACCAAAAGTCTTTTTTTGTTGCTGAAGGAGTGGCCTTAAATGAGGTTGTATATACCTGTTCGCCCTTGGCTTTTATTCCTTCTCCCTTTGTTACTGACTTGACAGATGACATACCACTTCAGACTATTACTCCTAGGCCTAGAGGTTCTAAAGTAGAGAGAATTCCTATTGACTTTCTTCCTCTTGGGGGAACTTCCAGGATGAAAGAAAGTAACCCGATGGTAGTAGGTTACAGAATCCAATTTTTTTCTTCTTTCAAAAGATTTTTCATTTGAAGAAAGAATAAGGCAACTCTATTCAATAGGCATACATGGAATTGAATGCGGTACGGTAGAATAGATCTCTTGTTAAGCTCTTCACTCTTGTCGACTAGTCTGATCATGCTTTTGCTTTCATTGAAAATGAAGAAGAATAGCTTTTATAAAGTCCAATAGTGAGGAGAAGTCCCTCTTTAGATAGCCCGAGTCTTTTCTTTGAGAGGGAAAGTACCACTATTTCATCCGCATCTGTAATCTGTATGTGTTGTCGAAACGAAAAATGAGTTAAGTTATGAGTGATTCTCAATAGAGAAATATAGAAAAAGAAATTTATGAAGAAAAGTGGGGGCATAGCTGGGACCAAGAATTGCTCTTCCAGAATCAACTCTTCATGACATGCTTTCAGCGCCAAGTGAAAATTACCATCTTCGGGTTGAAGAAATAGGAACTACTAGAATGAACATACCTGATGTAGGTAGCTTAAAATAAAGTAAAGGGAGGTGGGGAGGCAATACGCTCCTGAAGTCGCGCCTCTAGTTCCTGATATTCTTGAGAGAGCTTGAGTAGGCATAGAAGGGATTGATGACAGACCTGGGTCGATCAATTCTTTTTTAGTGAGTTCAAACTCGTCTAAAGGCATGAAGCCCTGAATGAACTTAGATAGAGGCAAGAACTCATCGTTGTGAAAATGCTTTTATTCCAGGCGATAGTTTGTCTTGGCAGCTAACTCAAAAGGGAGTTTCAGTCAACCTCGAGTCATGAGATAGTCTAATTTCTTTAAAAAGAGATCTTATCTTATTCTAGGAAGCCGAATAGGAGCGGATGGTTCATGCTTCAAAGTCAAACTTTGACCCAGAATCTGAAACTTATCCCACCCTGATAAAAAAATTTTCTATTCTATTTTATGGGCTATCAATAAGAAATAAGGAATAGCTCGATCCTACCTTGAATAGCTATGTTTCAAGGTGCGTAGCAGGATAAGACTTTCAGACTGAAATGGATAACTGCAACTTTTCCAACCAATATTCAGCTAGCTTGACTGGTACTAGCACCTACATGTGTTTTGATTTCAAACACCGACTCATAGGAGCATAGGTTTGATCCATTCATTTTGTAGTACAGTGTGCCAATGAATTTCAAAGAAAATGGTCTGACTTTGAAGTGCTATTGCATTTCAAGAACATACATCTTCTACTCTAGGATAGGGGATGTGACAGTCTCTAATTATGCTTGGCTTCACTTCAGTCATATATGATGAAAAAGCATTTTCTATGAAATAATAGACTGATTCAAGTATCCACGAAATGAAATCACTTGATGATGAAGTTTTGGAACTCTTGCTTCCAAAATAATCCCATAGGAGTCTTGGCAACACTCTACTTCACATCGACGACACCGACATCAAAATCATCCTACTTGGAATTTCTTTGAAAAGGCACTAGTTAAGGGTGGACATAGTGAAGAGTAGATCGTCAAGAAAAAAAAAAGGCAGGGTTGGAGAAAGCCTGAGTTCAGCAAGGTATGGTTGGGGTAGACTAGACCCAGGGTAAGAGCTACGTCTACGAAGCTCAAAATAAAGAGAGAGAGGGAAAGAAAAAGAGTCGACTATTACTCTTGTTCAACCCAAGAAAATATCTGAGACATCAAGTTTACAGGTAATTTGCACAGCGACACGATAGCACAACAAGCACGACTACGTAGTCTGCACGGGTAAGCACGATATAAGAGTTAGCAAGGGGCAGAGCGAAGGTAGGCGTGAGAAGTTCAAGTTATGCTTTCAGATAGGGACTTCTTAGATTGACATACGCGAAAGGGACTAGGCGGTTTGACTCAACCAAAGGTATCTAGATCAAGAGTGAAAGACTTGGCTTGGGGCGAATCTAGACCCTCATTATGCTTATACCACTGGGTAGCTCGGAAAGACTAAGGTGCAGGGTAATTCGTAGAGACTGCTAGCTTTCCCTTTCATGCTAGATTGAAAATTAGCTTGAGATATTCCTCGTTTCTAATGGTGTTTAAGGGCAGAGTCACCTTCTTTTTAGTAAAAGATAGGGTTCACTTCTTGAAAAGTAACTGACCAGGAGAGAAAATCTTCATTTAGGGGAGAAGAGCAGAAAGGCGCTAGAGGTGATATATCTATTTTAGACAGCCCTATTCTCCTAAGCCACCTTAGTACAGATATTCAGTCCTATTCAGTATTCCTGGGATTTGGGATTACTGATGTGAATGGGAGATAGAAAGCGGCCCCTTGGACTATTAGCTCGCCTGTGCCTGGACCGCTCATTGCTACGCACCTCGTACTCTTATTGAACCAATTATCTTTCTCCTTTCTTGAATATGAAACCTCTTGCATTATTCTGAAAAGAACAAAACTAGCGCCTTTTTTCTTCTTGCTTTTTATTAAGAAATTCTATCTATGATATGCAATCGTGTTTTTGGCTAGCCCTTCTTCTGCCATGTCACAGACGTGGAAGCTCTGAAGTCCTTAATTTTATAGGAAGGGACATAGACTTCCTCTTTCTTGTAAGGGAATCCATTCCATTTAAAAAGTAGTCCTTTACTGCTGATGACGTTTTCTGGTTTTCTTTTCTTATTATTTAGATAGACTTATAGAGTTTTAATTAATTTTTGTCTTTAGGGATGAGTCAATCTGGTTTTGAACAAACATCTTCTTTGCTACGCACCTTCTTTTCAAAGAGGTCTTAAGGAAAGAGAAAACTAGAGACTAGGTTAGGGGGTAAAGAATCTGTGCTGAAAAAGTAGCCAACAACTAGACCTTTACCCGGGGTCTAAATTGGTAGTAAGGAATTGACTGTAACCCGACGGGTTTGACCTAATCTTAAGAAAAAGATTTGTCCTCATTTTGTCTATTAGAAAATTTTGGTTTGGGCCCACGAACCACTGGGGGAAAGAGGAGGTCATGAATGTCGATATGCTAAAGCTCCTAAACTCTACACTAGTAGTGATGCATGAATGAGGTGAAAGTAAAAAAACAAAAGATTAGGTCATGGGATATAGATGAAGAAGAGATAATGAAAGAAAGCTGCAAAGCTAAATCCAAAATTTCTACAAATAATGTGATTTCCATTGAGATTGGCTGTCAATTCTATTCAACTCATAATGAAGTTTAAGGGTCTCTCTTTCTGAGTCAATATCAATAAAGAGAAGGCTGACCTGTACCATACCAACTGCTTCAAGTTTTCATTTGAAATAGATCTCGTTCATTCAATTTGCAGTTTACCCTTGATGGGAAATGATGATTGAATTGGTCTGAAGTCAGTGAAGAATTGGTTTGCAAAACTTCTTTTTCATTAAAGTTTCCATATAGGCGCCTCACTCTAGATCACCTGAGGGCTTACTGGGAAATAACTTCGAAAGGTGACTGATGGGATGGGAGCTGTCGACCTACAGGGAAAAAGAAGTCCATCTGAGGGATGCCTACGAGAGGGGGCTACGCTACCTTGAGTGACCAAAGTGTGCTAGCCAGCTAACTTCTCTCCACTGGTTGTCCAATAGTAGTATGTTCCATGCCCTGGACAAGCGGACTGTCCTAGTCAGAGTCTGCCCTGCCTATCCTCTTTTGCTACTAAGGCTCCACAAAAAAATGGGACAGGCTATTAAATTCTTCGATGTGGTCGAAGAGGGATGTAAGGATCCACACTATATAGGAGCTACAAAGGTGGCTGGCGACAACCTAAAGATCGGTCCGGCGACATACATGAAAGCACACGTATATAGATAGAAGACAAAAACAGAGCTCATTTCCACTCTTGCCATGATGAAAGTGCAACTGACATTACCGTCGCAACAACTCAGGTATACGTCTGCCTGGATTCTAGTGACCCAGCCCTCGAACTTCACTTCATGGAATAGTGATCTTGAGAATGCCATTCGAGATTGCTTGACACGAAAATGAGCCAGTATACCAAGTCCTTTCAATTCACAAGTCTTGGTAGGCCTATGCTAAGGCCCAAATGGCCAGCATATAAACTTCACTCAAAAGGCAAGCCGAACTGGGAATCTATCCATAGCGATCACTGGTTTTAGTGATCTTCCTTCTTATATCGTCTTCTCTGAGCTTTATGCACTGCAACCCTCTTTCTCAACATCCCGTTGACTGATTTCTTCTTTCAATTGGATTTCTTGCCTTGGCTTCTCCTACTGCTCTGACTTCAATAAGAGGCAGGCTTGATAGAACTTTTTTTATTACCCCATAGCTATTACACTAGAGTTTCATCCAGAAAGACCGAATTAACGGTACTCCTGAAAGTCCTGAGAATTATGAACGATCAGAAACGTCGTCAGTCTTATGCCTGATAGTGATATAATGGTCTCATTATCCTAATCTCAAAGAATATCATGAAAACAAACAAAACTGATCTGCACAGACATCCAATCAAGATAAGGAATCACAAGGCCACCTCCTAGATGGGGCCGACACGTCCCACGTGCAAGAACTAAGTAATCAGAACCAGGGAAGCCTCCAAAAAGGTAGAATCCATCAAGAGACACTGCATGTGGCTCAGGAAGAGCCCAACCACACTATGCACAAAATCAAATTTTCTCACACATATCCTATAACTTCATCATGTTACTGAATTTGATGAAAGAAAGATATGAGTACACTATATAACTATAAAAATGGAAATAACAGATGGTCCTGATGTAATTTTATCTAAAGTGACACAAATATCTATTACAACTGTATAATACCATTTGAGATAGTCACACCATTGAGACTTCTAGGTTGAATATTGACAGCGACTTTTTATATGCAATAAAAATATAAGATAAATATGAACATAATAAATATTCAATAATTATAAAGTCACACTTATCAACGCAAGTATACGTATCACTCAAGTAATATAGGGCTCTAATGGAGAGTCCTAGATATTGTCAACGCAAGTATACATATCGCTCAAGTAATATAGGGCTCTAATGGAGTCCTAGATATCGATCCATATGGAGTAGTTTAGAGTTAAGAACTAAGATTTTAGAAAAGCAATACTTTAATTACAACAACGAAGTTCAATTTGCTTATCTGTCACTAATAAGCAATTGAAATAAATAGGTAACTTTAATAATTATTAAATAACTAATAATACTAAGGAGGGTTTAATTGTGATATTCAATATATAAGAAAATATTCTTCTCCTTGTCAAGAAATCACAGTGAATGGATAAAATGAATTAGTTGAAATTATATTGTGGCAAAAAGGAGCATACCTATTCTTTACCCTTTTATCCGGGCATAAAAAACATTGACTAATCCTACGCTTTTTTACTGAATATGCGGCTAGGCTGGGAGGATACCAGCTCTCACTTCTGATCTCCCATGTTCCCCTCACCTGAGGGCTAACATTTACACTTCGACACCCAAACGATAGGACCGAATTGGGGATTTTAGTCTGTCACTCTAAAATCTTGAATTCTACGCCTGATAATATTATTTCTCTATTTATTTGCACCCAACTTCCAAATGGCTTTGACCTCCCTGAATCTTGGATGTAATCTTCGCTTTAGTTGTAAAACTCAATATATTTTAATAAATCAATTGGCCAGATTGAAAGTAAATTAAGATTGAAGTGAAAAGGTCATCACAATTTCTTAAACATTTTTATGGCTTCACCAATTCAAATCACAATTTCACAAATCTTGAGACAAGGAGAAAGACAGAGAAAACTGCTCAGATCTCATAGGGAAAATACAACAAAACTCAAAATTCTTATATAAAATCAAAGTCGTACAAACTACAACAAGTAAATAACTTATCTCTAGTTTCTCCCCAAGAACACGCCTTGAAGTTCCTCTGAGTCTCTTTCTTTCTTTACAGCACACATAATTTTTTTCCAAAGTAGCAAGGAGGAAGAAATTTCTCGCTTTCCCTCCACTCTTACAATCTCTCGAAGAATTCTTCACAATTTCAGACACTATAGTAAATTCTCTATACACTAATGGAACCTCTCTAACCTCTAGGACCTCTCTAATTTTTGGCCAAAATATTCTTTTAAAGTTGTGGATGAGCTTTTCCAGGAGTTGCCTAAGAATCCCTTCAAAATTTGGCCTCATCCAAAGCTTATGAAGGCATAACCGTCGATCTCGCTGTCGGCGGGCTTCTGAAGAATTTTGTCTTGTAGCCTCGGGAAAAACTCATCGTCGGCAGGGTCGAGGAAGCCGTCGACGGCCTAGTTCAAATTTCCACATTTTGGCCCTTTTCACTCCAAATTCGCTCCCTTTTGCATATTTTTGCTCCAATGACTCTAATTCATCATTCGTGCAACAAAACATCAAAAATATCTTTCTTTAAAGTGCAATATCATTAAAAACAATGTAAAATAGGTATGAAAATCTCAACATATTTTCCTTGGGTCAAAATCCCCCAAAATTAACTAATAGTTGTCCTCAAGTAATTTTAATACTATATAAAAGTTATGATCTACTGCAATAAAGTTTTAATTTAGAAATACTATAAGTTTGATTTAAATAAATATCATAGTGAGATTTTCAGAAAAAATTCAAGTATTTGAAGTAACTCTATAGCCACAAGATTATCTAGTCATCAAGTTTAAGTGTTCTAGTCTTCTATTTATTTACAGAATGACTATATGTTGCAATATCAAGTCACTCAGAATATCCAAAAGATAGGAACTTCATGAGAACTCTAATAGTAAAAGAATTATTCCATAAATATAAGTTTAGGAATGAATTTAAGTTTTCCCTTTAGGTATGTCCAGTGAAGCCAATTTTTGATTAGGCATATCCTCAAGCTTCTCCATACTTCCCAAATTTTTCTTTCTTTTCTCTTTTTCATTTGGATTGCTTTCAATCCTATATATTTTTCTTTTTTTTATTAGGGATTGTTTTCAATCCTTTTTATTTTCTTTTTCAAGTGAGGATTACTATATCTGGATAGCCTTTAATGATTTTGAACTTCACTTATTTTCAAGTGAGGATTACTATATCTGGATAGCCTTTAATGATTTTGAACTTCACTTTTCTTTTCCTAAATTTGAAACTCAAAACATTTCATTATCTTATAAATATTTCATAGCTTTTACATCATTGAGCCTCAATCTTTTCTTCTCAAATGAACTAAATTTGAAACTCAAAGCATTCCTTTACCTTATAAATATTCATAGTTTTTACATCATTGAGATTGAAACTCAAAGCATTCCTTTACCTTATAAATATTTCATAGCTTTCACATCATTGAATCCCAAGATTACTATATCTGGATAGCCTTTAATGATTTTGAACATCACCTTTCTTTCCCTAAATTTGAAATATATCTGGATAGCCTTAATAATTTTGAACTTCACTTTTCTTTCCCTAAATTTGAAACTCAACACTCCTTTACCTTATAGATATTTCATAGTTTTTACATCATTGAGCCCCAATCTTTTCTTCTAATTCCTTTACCTTATAAATATTTCATAGCTTTTACATCATTTAGCCCCAATCTTTTCTTCTCATTGCTTACCTCATAAATATTTCATAATTTTCACATCATTGAATCCCAATCTTTTCTTCTCAAATGTCTTACCTTATAAATATTTCATAGTTTTTACATCATTGAGCCCCAATCTTTTTTTCTCAAATGTGTCTCAAATGAACTTATAAATATTTCATAGTTCTTACATCATTGAGCCCCAATCTTTTCTTTTCAAATGAATTTCCAGATAAATATTTCATAATTTTTACATCATTGAGCCCCAATCTTTCCTTCTCAAATGAATTTCCAGATTCTTAATACTTTAACATATAGTTTCCTTTACTTTAAATAGTTAACTCTAATCTTATTCTCTTATACTAAATATCTTAAGTTACAAAATTAATTTTCATTACAAAAATATTTCTTTAAATCTACCATAATATTTAAATAGTTACAAAAATATAGTTACCTGAATTAAATTCACTACATAAAATCATATAAATAATTTTTGAAAATATTGAAATAGAGGACATCTAATTGTCAATCTTTTTCTTCCCTCCCCCAAACTTAAATTTTTAAATATGAAATAATTCAGGTGGAAAGAAAAACTATAAATATAAATCGTACCTCAGTATTGTAGACATTTTCATCATTCTGAAATTTTTGCAGGCCTTCTCAAATTTTTACTTCACATGGTCTGTAATATTAGGAGCTTTCTACACATATATATCATTAGAGGAATTTTTAGGTAATGAAATTTTGAAATAAGTATAAAATTGAAACATTAAATAAGCACAACATTTCCTAACACAACCACAATACTAAACAATTAAAATGCAAAATAAAAATCACATTACAATCCACAATTCTACTCAATATCTATTGAACTACAAATGTACATTTAACCATAACACTAACTTTATAACAAAAATTAAAAATCATCCAAGTACAACATAATAAAAAAAATGAAAGTCCAAATGCATAAACATCCATTTCTATTACAAAAAGATTACATAAAATAAAAATACAAACATAAGTACATCAATTTCATTCAATATCAAAATCCCAAGCTATATCTTTATCGCCTTGATCAGCAGGTGGATTGGGTGTATACTGAGTATATCAGAGGGATTCAGGAAACACCTCTGTAGTGTCGGGCCTGAGCTTCATAATAGGTTACCTCAAAGTTTGAATGCCTCTGTAGGTACTCACTATCATATTCGTGTCGACGTTCTAAACCTCCAGTCCTTTCACTTATCAAGTCTATGCTTTTCCGCTGCAAGGTCAACTCATTCATCAAATCAGAGAGGGTAGGGGAACTAGAAGGTGGAAGGTCATAACTTGTAGAGGGGACATCTCTACTAGTAGAAGTTTCTTGACTTATACTCCTAGTTCTTAATTTCTCATGGGATTCATAAGTCTTTAAATTAGCTTTACTAATGGGTTTCATGGGATAAACCCATTCTTCATCTCCACTTTTCACTCCAGAAAGTTTGTAAATTGTATAAATAAGTCCAGGATGTCCTAGACCTCCACTAGTCTTACTCTTTGCCGTAGTCAATATATTCTTAAGAATTATTCTCCCCTCATTTATAGTTCTACTATTATAAATACAAAAATTCGGAATAGCTTTATCTCTAGTTACCTCACTATGGTGATAAGTCAGTAACAGAGTTGAGGAAATGAAATAGTGTCACGCCTTAGAGGTGGAATTTAGCATGGAAGCAGAAAAATTTACCCATTCTCGCTGCTTTATCTTCCATGTTCCTTTACCATCAGTGAAAAAGTTGATCACATCATTCTAGAGGCCTTCCATTGTACTAAAGGACTCATATTGGCAGCTATAAGAGTCTGGGACGTCATAAAAAGTGTTGATGCGGGCGGTAGTAACTCAACAGGGAATCCCCGCACTTGAACAATTCCGTCATCAGAATAAATCACATTGGCGCAGAACTCTTTCACAACATTCACATCAGCTTTATTGGTGGTGTAACAAAAGTTTTCCCACCTCCGCTTCGTAATAACTCGTTCGATTTCTCCTCCCGGACTTTGAAAAACTCGATCTTGTATGCACTTCTTTCCTTTAAATATGAAAGTGAATTTTGTTTGAGCCATCGCATGGACGAAGCGAGACTTGTCAAACTCAACTCTTCTCTTTTGATAAGGATCCATTTTAATCTAATCAAATTATAGAAAAATTCCAAAAATTAATTCAAATATGCAAATCATGGCTTCCAATGATAATTTAAAGAGTTCAACATTAAGATCCATGAATTTCTTCCCAAATTTTCTTCACATTCTCAAATTTTTTGGATCTCCTTAATGTGGAAGAAATCCATGGTGGAAATCAAATATTTTTAGCTTGGAGTGAAGAATTCCTCAATGTGGAAGAAATTCATGGCGAAAATCAAATATTTTTAGCTTGGAGTGAAGCTCTTACCTAGAGATGATCAAATTTGGTGTCAAAAAGCCTTGAAATTGCCTCCCAATCCAAGATCTTTCAAGGCCTAGGTTGAAAATGACATTTTTATGAGGTAGGGGATGATGAATAGTGGCAGTTGACTGGTCAAAATCACGGTTAAAGGAGTTTTTTGTGATGTCACCATCGGCGAGGTCGATGGCGCCGTCAACGCGCTCTATTTGAATTTTGAACTTTAGTCTCCGAAAAAATTTATCGTTGCCGGCGTCGAGGGTGCCGTCGGAAGCGTCGAGGTCGCCGTCGGTGAGCTCTATTGATTTTGTCCAAATTTCAGATTTTTGTGATTTCGATCGAATTCAAGCCTTAAAGACAGCTTTTTAATCATTATAGACATAATTTTAAGTTATTAAATGATGTACTTAGCACATATAATCTTTCACAACAAAAAACATCACATTTATATATAAATTTCAAGGGGTACAATATACATTACATAACACACCCAAGTCTAGTAATTTTCAACCTTAATATATTAATTCAGTGTCGCAATCCAAGCCACAACACTCAAAACGCTGAAAACAAAGCATCCTATGCTTAGTCTCAACTATACATAGATCTAAAAGCATAATTCTAAAGCAAAGTAATGCAAATACAAAGTTCAAATCAAAATACATAGATAGACATATATGTAGTAAATATAAATCTACTAATCCTCAGACTCGGTACTCAATTCTCCTCTAAGGTCACCCATTGATTTCACATGAACGAAGAGGTTGTAGAAGGGTCGGAATGAAAATTCTTCAGTGGAATCCTCTTCTATTAACTTCATCCTCCTCATCAGTCATATCAAGTTATCTTCTAAATGTCTAGTGTGTTTAAAATGTTTCTTCATCCTTCAGTCTAGATGATCGAAGAAATTGGAGATATTATTAATCACATTCATGACATTTTGTACCTCCTCGAAATGTTCCTTCATCCTCCAGTCTAGATGATAGAAGAAATTGGAGATATTATTAATCGCATTCATGACATTTTGTACCTCCTTTTCCAATTTCTTGATTTAGCGAAGGATCACCAGAGACTTATGAGGGACTAAGGGTTGAACTGGCAGTGAATTCTGAGATGCTTGATCTACTATAATTGTCATGTCATTTTCATCTTCAAAAATGGGGAATCTCTCAGTTGGATCCAAAGGCTTCCAAGGTAGCAGTACATTTTCCCAATTTTCATAAGACACTTGGAACTGACTACAAAGTGAGAAAATTGTGGAGGGGTGTCCAAGCCCATAAGTTGATCCATGAACGATCAGGCCCAAAGCCGACTTCACATTTATAGATCCAATGTCGATCGGCAGTCCCCTTTGGATGCAGTAATTCAAAATGGCACTTTCTTTAGAAACTTTATAGACCTTCATTATCGGCAACTGTTTTGCAGAAATGAAGAAGTGCCAATGTTTCGAAACAGGATTCAGGAGTGTTGAAGAAAAACTAACATACCCGTTTTCTCTTGTTTCCCAGTCGTCAGTTTCGTCCGTTAAATATTGGTAAATTTCATTCATCTCTTTTATCTTTGGGATGAAATTGGAATAGTGGTAGACATGAACATTCTCTATCATATATAATTTGTTGATCCATGCAGGAGTGAAAGTAATCCATCTCCCTCGCACATAAACAACTCCTTGTTGATTCCATGCAAATTTGCATAAAATTCTTTCACCACAGGAACCACCACGATGGCGGTAGTGTAGCACAACCCTTCCCTTATTTGCTGCACTATTGTTTCATCAATATTCATTGTGGGATTATTCAATCTATGATTTATGAATCCTCGTTCTTTGATTAACCTTTTTTCTGTCAGCAACTTGTTAAAGATTCGCTGAGCTTCCGCACTAATAAACTTTCGCCGATTGAAAACTCGCATTCTGGGATTATCAGGGGAATTAGATGCCATAGGAATGAAATTTGTAGAGTTTCACTTCATTTTTGGAGGGAAAATATGAACTAGAAATCAAATTTTTGAGTTTAAAAAAATAATTCCCGCCCAAAAATTGCCAAAAACCGCCATTTGAACCCAAGTAACTGCCATTACGTCAGTCTCGTCGTCGGCGGGGTCGATGGAGTCGTCGGCATGCCTTTGTATCAATTTTATCTGGACTCTCGGGAAAAACCCACCGCTGGCAGCGTTGAGGGCGTCATCGACGCCCAAGGCAAAATTTTCACAGTTTCGCTCTGGTTTAAATGCGTTTCAATTTTTCTTCATGGATCCAATTTTTAAGATGTTTCAAGGGTAAATAAGAGTAGTAGAGCTTAAACTTACCCCAAACGAATAATAATTTCAAATAAAAACTACTAAAATCATGAAAAAAGTGAAGATAAATATGGGTTGTCTCCCATAAAGTGTTTGGTTTAACGTCGTCAGCCTATCCTATTCAGGTTGACTGATCATTAAAACCTCTTTAAAATTTGGTCTTTTACCCTCATAATATGGTTTAGGTTGACTGATCATTAAAACCTCTTTAAAATTTGGTCTTTTACCCTCATAATATGGTTTTAATCTATGTAATCATTAAAACCTCTTTAAAATTTGGTTTGTTACCCTCATAATATGGTTTTAATCTATGTCCCAGTTGACTGATTATTAAAACCTCTTTAAAATTTGGTCTTTTACCCTCAAAATACGGCTTTAATCTGTGTCCATTCATTTAAATCTTTTCGTTTTCTGATCTTCAATTTCAATAGCTCTGTAAGTATAAACTTGAGTCACAGTAAATGACCCTAACCAATGAGACTTCAATTTCCTAGTTTCAATTTCAACAGCTTTATAAGTATAAACTTGAGTCACAGTAAACGGTCCTAACCAACTAGACTTCAATTTTCTAGGAAATAACTTTAGCCTAGTGTTGTAAAGCAAAACTTTATGTCATGGTTTAAAGTTCTTTTGGTTAATCTTTTGATCATGCCATAACTTTAATTTTTCATTATAAATTTTGTCATTATCATAAGACTCATTTCTTAATTCTTCCAATTCATTTATTTGTAACAATCTCTTCTTATCAGCATCTTTCAAATTATAATTGAATTCTTTAATCGCCCAATATGCTTTATGCTCCAATTCTACTGGTAAGTGACAATTCTTTCCAAAAATCAGTATGTAAGGAGTCATTCCAATAAGAGTTTTATAAGCAGTTTTGTAAGCCCATAATGTAGTATCCAATCTAGTGCACCAATCTATTCTACTAGGGTTTACAGTCTTTTCAAGTATTTATTTAATTTCTCTATTAAAAACTTCAACTAACCCACTGGTTTGAGGATGATAGGCATTAGAGATTCTATGAATAATATAAAATTTTTCTTCTAATCTTTGAATATATTTATTCCTAAAATGAGATCTTCCGTCAGTGATAATCATTTTAGGCATTCTGTATCTAGTGAAAATATTTTTCATTAAAAATCAGAAACTCTTTTACCGTCACAACGAGGAAAAGCTTGTGCTTCAATCCACTGAGAAATGTTTTCTACTGCAATTAATATATATAAGTTCCCAAATGAAGGAATAAATGGTCCCATAAAATCTAATCCTTAAACGGCAAATATCTCAACTTCTAACATGAAATTCAGAGGCATTTCATTTCTTCTATATATATTGCCTAAACGTTGACACAATCACAAGTTTTTATGTATCTATAAACATCTCTAAAAGTAGTAGACCAATAAAATCCAGCTTGTAAAATTATATAAGCAGTTTAATCAATCCCAAAATTTCCTCCAAATTCAGAATCATGACATTTCTGAATGATCAGCTCAGTTTCTTCATAAGGTACACAATCCCAAAATATCCTCCAAATTTAGAATCATGACATTTCTGAATGATTAGCTCAGTTTCTTCATAAGGTACACAGCCACCTATGCTGACATTGCATCAGCAAATAAAATTCATTTATAAAGTGAAAACATATTTTTGGGATGAGCCTTATTTATATAAATAATGTAAGGATCTTATTATGAGAAGATGTGTACCTTATGAAGAAATTGAATTAATTATTCAGAAATGTCATGATTCTAAATTTGGAGGACATTTTGGAACTGATAAAACTACTTATAAAATTTTAAAAGATAGAATCTATTGGCCTACTCTCTTTAGAGATGTTTACAGATACATAAAAACTTGTGGTCGATGCCAACGAGTAGGCAATATATCTAGAAGAAATGAAATGCTTCTCAATTTCATGTTAGAAGTTGAGATCTTTGATGTTTGGGGATTGGATTTCATTGGACCTATTATTCCTTCACCTAGGAACTTATACACATTAGTTGTAGTAGACTACGTTTCAAAGTGGATTGAAGCACAAGCTTTACCTTGTTGTGATGCTAAAAATATTTTAAAAGTGTTTCAAGATTTTTACTGAAAAATATTTTCACTAGATACGGAATGCTGAGAGTGATTATCACTAATGGAGGAATCCATTTCATGAATAAATACATTCGGAGATTGACAAAAAAGTTTTAAAATATTCATAAAATCTCTACTTCCTATCGCCCTCAGACTAGTGGGTTAGCTAAAGTTTCTAATAGAGAGATTAAACAAATACTAGAAAAGACTGTAAACCCTAGTAGAGTAGATTGGTCTATTGGACTGGATACTGCCTTATGTGCTTAGAGGACTGCTTATAAAACATCTATTGGAATGACTTCTTACAGGCTGATTTTTTGAAAGGCTTATCACTTACCAGTAGAATTGGAGCATAAAGAATATTGGGCGATTAAAGAATTTTATTATAATGTGAAAGATGCTAGTGAGAAGAGATTGTTACAAATGAATGAATTGAAAGAAATAAGAAATGAAACTTATGATAACGATAGAATTTATAAGGAGAAACTAAAGTTGTGGCACGATCGGAAGATTAACCAGAAGAACTTTGAATCAAGATAAGAAGTTTTACTTTACAATACAAGGATGAAGTTATTCCATGAGAAATTGAAGTCTCGTTTGTTAGAACCCTTTACTGTGACTCGAGTTTATACTTATGGAGCTGTTGAAATTGAAGATCAAAAGACTGAAAATAGATTTATAGTAAATGGACACAGATTAAAGCTGTATTTTTAGGGTAAAAGACCAAATTTTAAAGAGGTTTTAATGGTCAGTCAGCCTGAATAATATCTAAATAGGTCGGGTTGACGACATTAAACCAAGCACTTTATGGGAGGCAACCCATAATTATCTTTATTTTTGTTGCGATTATAGTGTTTTTGTTTGAAATTATCGATAGTTTGTGGTAGTATTGAACTCAACTACTTGTATTTACCCTTGAATCATCCTAAAAATTGGATCCATAGAGAAAATTGGAACTCCAAATTTATCCGTATGGCTTCCAATTCCACTGAAAAACCCTAGATTTTGAGTGTTCAACTGGAGGAAGTTTGTTAGTTCTGAGGCGCAACGAATCCTCAACAAAGTGCTCACAAACAAGAGATTAATCAAAGAAATAGGATTCGTGAATCGAGGATTGAACAATCCTTCAATAGTAATTGAAGAAATAATCGTGTGGCGATCATGGGAAGTGTTGTGCTACACTACTGCCACCGTAGTCGTTCCTGTGGTGAAGGATTTTTATGTTAATTTGCATGGAATCAACCATGGATTTATCTATGTGCGAGGCAGATGGATAACTTTTACTCTTGCAAGGATTAATGAGTTATATATGATCGAGAATGTTCTTGTCTGCCATTATTCTAACTTCATCCCGATAAGAAATCTAATGAATGAGATCTACCAATTTTTTACGGACGAGACTGAAGACTAGGAAATTAGAGAAAACTGGTATGTTAGTTTCTCTGCTACACTTCTAAACCTAGTTTCTAAACATTGACACTTCTTCATTTCTACAAAACTATTAACGACAATGAGGATCAGTAAAGTTACTAAAGAAAATGCTATTATGAATTACTGTATTCAAATGGGACTACCGATTGATATTGGATTGATAATTACGAAGTCTGTTTTTGGCCTAATCGTTCAAGGATCAAATTATGGGCTTGGACATCCTTTAACAATCTTCTTACTCTACAGTCAGTTCCAAGTATCTTATCAGAATTAGGAAAAGGTACTTCTACCTTGGAAGCCTTTGGACCCAGCCCAGAAGTTTCGAACCAATGAAGATGAGAATGATATGACTATTATTACAAATCAATTGTCTCCGAATTCACTTCCTATTCAACCTTTAGTTCCGGACAAGACACTAGTGATCCTGCGCAGAATCAATAATCTGGAGAAAGAGGTACAAAATGTTATGAATGCAATTAACAATATCTTTGATTTTTTATCATCTAGAGTGGAGGATGAAAGAGCATTTTTATCACTCTGGACATATCAAAGGAAGTTTGATACGATTGATGAGAAAGATGAGATTGATAGAAGAGGACTCTACTGAAGAATTATCATATCGACCCTTCTATAACCTCATCGTTCATGTTCAATCGATAGGCGATATTAGAGGAGAAACAAGCACTCAATCAGAGGAGTAGCAGATTTACTTTACTACATATATGTCTATGTGTGTGATTTGATTTGAATTTATGTTTTTGCTTTACTTTCAAATTTTGGTTTTAGATCTCAGTATAGTTGAAATTGAGCATAGAATGTTTATTTTCAGGGTTTAGAGTGTTGTGGCTTGGATTGCAACTCTAAATTGATGTATTAAGGTTGAGAAAATACCAAACTTGTGTGTGTCATGTATCGTGTATTGTAACCCTTGGATTTTATGTATAATTGTGACATTTTATGTTGTGAATGTTTATTTATGTTAGTACATCATTTAATCACTTAAAATTTATGGCTAGGATGATTGAACAAATGTCGACGAGGCTTAAAATTGATCAAAATCGCAAAAATCTGGAAATTGAACTAATTTTAAAAATCTCGTCGACGACGCCATCAACGTCGCTGACGGTGGATTTTTCTCAAGACTTAGGCTATTTAATTCAATAGAGCTGGTCGGCGGTGCTGACGACTCCGTCGATGGTGAGATTTCGAAAAAACACTTTTAACCGCAATTTTGACAGGCCAGCCGCCACTTTTCATCATCCCCTTCCTCTTAAAAAATGAAAATTTTGATATTGGGAATGAAGATCTTGGATTTGGGGTGATTTCATCGCGTTTAGACACCGAATTTTATCATCTCTTGGTAAGAGCTTCACTCCAAACTAAAAATATTTAATTTTCACCTTGAATTTCTTCCACATTGAGGAGATCCGAAAAAATTGAGAATGTGGTGAAAATATTTGGAAGAAATTCATGGAACTTAGTTTTGAACTCTTAGAGTCACTCTTGGAAGCCATTATTTGTGTATTTGAAGTGTATTTTGGAATTTTTTTTAATAATTTTGATTAGATTGATGTTGAAGTTTGAAATTTGCATGTGTAGTTATAATAGACTTTGATTAGTATTTTGTAAAATTGTAATGTGATGTGATTTTTTTTGCATTGTGATGTATTTATAATTGTTTTTATTTGGTATTGTGATGTGTTACTGAAATATAGTGTTTGTATAATGTTTAGTTTTGTACTTATTTCAAAATTTCATTACCCAACAAATTCTCTAATGATTTATATGTATAGAAAGCTCATAATATTACAGACCAATTCAGAAAGATGAAAATGCCTAAAGTACTGAGGTATGATTTATATTTAGAATTTGTAATTCCACCTGTATCATTCCATATTGAAAAATTTAAGTTTGGGGAGAGAAGAAAATGATTAATTATTATATGTTCTCAATTTAAATATTTTCAAAAATTATTAATATGATTTTTATTTGTGAATTTAATTTAGATAACTATATTTTGTAGAGATTTAAATATTATGGTAGTTTTAAAGGAATATTTTGGTAAGGAAAATTAATTTTGTAGATTATATATTTAGTATATGAGAATAATACTATAGTTAACTATTTAAAATAAAGAAAACTATATTTTGAAATATTAAGAATCTTAGAAATTCATCTGAGAAGAATAGATTGGGGCTCAATGATGTAAAAACTAAGAAATACTTATAAGGTAAAGGAATGCTTTGAGTTTCAAATTTAGGGAAAGAAAAGTGAAGTTCAAAATTATTAAAGACTATACAGATATAGTAATCTTCACTTGAAAAACAAAAAGAAATGGTTGACAATAATCCCCGAAAAGAAAAGAAAAATATATTGGATTAAAAGCAATCCAAATGAATATATATATATATATTAGTGAGGAGAAACTTGAGGAGATACCTAATCAAAAATTGGCTTCACTTTAAGCTACCTAAAGGGAAAACCTAAATACATCCTTGAACTTATATTTATGGAATAACATCTTTTACAAGTAATGTTCTCATGAAGTTCCTATCATTTGAATATTTTAAGTGACTTGATAACATATAGTCATTATTGAAATGAATAGAAAACTATAACTCTTAAACTTGATTACTAGATAGTCTTGCACCTATAGAGTTAATTAAATTACTTGAAATTTTTCTAAAAATCTCACTATGGTATTTACTTAAATCAAACTTATAGCATTTCTGAATTAAACCTTTACCACAATAGATCATAACTTTTATGTAGTACTAAAATTACTTGAGGACAAGTAATAGTTAAGTTTGGGGGATTTTGACCAAAGAAAATTATGTTGAGATTTTCATACCTATTTTATGCTGATTTTGATGATATTGAACTTCAAAGAAAGATATTTTTGATGTTTTGTTAAAGGTATGCTGAATTATGGTCATTGGAGCAAAAAGATGCAAAAATGAGCAAATTTGGAGCAAAAAGGACCAAAATATAAAGATTTGATCTTGGGCTCCGAAGGCGGGCTCGATGCCACCGATGGAGGTGCCGAGAGTTTAGAATTAAGTATTCTAGAAGGAAGTCGACGGTGCCATCGAGGCCACGGACGGTGAGCACGTTGGTTCTCTCAACAGATGCATTGAATGTGGAAGATTTTTTGAAGGGACGCTTGGGAAACTCTTGAAAACTCTTCTACAACTTTAATAGAAAGTTTGAGAGGCCGAAAAATAGAGAGAGAGGGGGTGTCCACAGGTGTATAGGGGTGTCCGCTGAGTCTTTGTTGTTTGTGGTGCCCATTAGAGTGTAGAGAGTGGTTAGTATGTGAGTGGAATTCTTTGAGAGATTGTAAGAGTGGAAGGAAAGTGAGAGATTTCTTCCTCCTTGTCGCTTCGAAGGAAAATTTTGTGTGTTGTAAGGAAAGGAAAAGATTCAGAGGAACTTTGAGGAGTTTGCTTGGGGAGGAATTATAGATAAGTTGTATTTATTTATTAAAGTTTGATGACTTTGCTTTTATATATAAATTCCATGTTTTGTCGTATCTTCTCAAAGAGTTCTGAGTAGTTTTCTCTGTCTTTCTCCTTGTCTCGAGATTTTGTGAAATGATGATTTAAATTGGTTATGCCATGAGAATGTTGACCAAAGAAAAATATGTTGAGATTTTTATACCTATTTTATACTAATATTGATTATATTGCACTTTAAAGAATGGTATTTTTAAGGTTTTGTTGCAGGTATGTTGAATTATGGTCATTGGAGCAAAAAGATGCAAAAATGAGTGAATTTGGAGTAAAAAGAACCAAAATATGAAGATTTGAATTAGGACACCGATGGCAGGTTTTTCTCAAGAGTCCGGATCAAATATTCTAGAAGCCCGCCAACGGTGCCATCGAGGTCGTTGACAGCGAGAACGGTGCTTCTCTTAACAGGTGCATTGAATGTGGACACTTTTTGAAGGGACGCTTAGGCAGCTCTTGGAAAATTCTTTTATAACTTTAAGAGAAACATTTGGGCCAAAAAAAGAGGAGCCTCGTGGTGGTGTTTGCTGAGTTTTTTTTTTGTAGAGTGTAGAGAGTTTAATTTAGGGTTAGTATTGTGAGGAATTCTTCGAGAGATTGTAAGAGTGGAGGGAAAGTGAGAGATTTTTTCATCGCCGCTTCAAAGAAGAATTTTGTGTGTTGTAAAGAAAGGAAGAGATTTAAAGGAACTTTAAGGTGTTTGCTTGTGAAGGAATTAAAGATAAGTTGTATTTACTTATTTAAGTTTGTATGAATTTGCTTTTATATATAAGTTCAACGTTTTCTCGTATCTACTCCATAAGTACTAAGTAGTTTTCTCTGTCTTTCTCCTTGTCTTGAGATTTTGTGAAATGGTGGTTTGAATTTGTTTAGCCATGAGAATGTTAAAGAAGTTGTGATGATCTTTTCACTTCGATCTGAATTTATTTTAAATCTAGCCAATTGATTTGTTAAAATATGTTGAGTTTTACAACTAAAGTGAAGATTACATCCAAGATTTAGGGAGGTCAAAGTCCTTGAAAGTTTGGTGCAAATAAATAGGAAAATAAAATTGTCGGGTGTAGAATTGGAGATTTTAGAATGACAGACTAAAATCCTCAATCAGGTCTTATTGTTTTGGTGCTGAAGTGTAAATGTTAGCCCTTAGGCGAGGGGAACGTGAGAGCTCCGAAGTGAGAATCGGTATCCTCCCAGTCTAGCGGCGAATTCAGTAACCAAGCATAGGGTTAGTCAATGTTCTTTATGCCTGGACCAAAGGGTAAAGAATAGGTATGCTCCTATTTGACACTCAATTTGAACTAATTCACTTTATCCATTCACTTTAATTTCTTGACAAGGAGAAGGATGCTTTTTGAACTAATTCACTTTATCCATTCAGTATAATTTCTTGACAAGGAGAATGATGCTTTCTTATATATTGAATATCAAATTCACTTTATTCATTTAATTTAATACATTGACAAGGAGAAGGATGCTTTCTTACACATTGAACTTCACATTAGAAACTTTACTAGTAGAATTAGTTAATTAAGAGTTTGTTAAAATTACATATTTATTTCAATTGACTATTAGTGACAAATAAGCTTTTTGAATTGTATTTTGTGATTAAGTATTGATTTTCTAAATCCTAGTTTGTAGCCTCTAGTATTACTCCCTATGGGATTGATATCTACGACTCCATTAGAGCCCTATATTGCTTGAGTGATACATATACTTGCGTTGATAAGTGTGACTTTGTAATTATTAAATATTTTATACACATTTTTATGAAATCTATAACTGTTGTCAAGTTTTTGACTCCATTGTCGGGGATTTAAATCTTCTAGCAACAGTATCAAATTCTTGTATTTTTAAGCATATAAAAAGTCGTTGTCATTCATCATGCACGGAGAATAGCTAAGAGCTCTACAACGAGTGGTTTGGGTTACCCTCCACTGATTTTCAGCCTTTGAGAGTAGTCAGGAGTAGAGTCCCAAAGAAATAATAAAATTCTATTGGGAAGCATATGATTTTGAGAGTTGAATCATTTGTTGAATCTAGGGCAAAAGACGTGATAGACCGTCTACATCACCTGCAGGAGCATCTACTTCTCACCCTACTTCATTAGACAATATTATGGACCAACTTATGATTCAACAATTGGATATAGTGAATATTCAAAATCAGATTGGAGAGATTGGAGCAAGAAACTCTAATAATGATTAGTATCAGCAGAGGAAAGTTTAGCATGATATTGCTTTTGAGGATGCCATGGTGAGGTATCTCAGGGGTGAATACAATGTGGAATTTTGTAATTACCCCAGCTTTACTCCATATACTCCTATTCATGAAGAATAAAAAGAAGAAGAAGAAGAAGAAGAAGGAGTTGATGATGATGAGGAAGGTGATGAAGATTGTTATTTTCTAGAGTTAGTTTATTTGTTTTGTTGTTTGTTTGTTTGTATGTTGTATGGATTTTATTTGGTTGGCTTTTGAAACTATTGTAGTAAAAACTTTTATTTTCATGCTATGAACTTAAAATTGTAATGGTAACAGTAGATTTTTACTTTCTCTACATTTTTTCAATATTTTCATCTTTTGTTTCTGTTTTTAAATCTCATCAAATTCTTTAGAATATATTATGTCTCATTTTATGCTTTCAAGTCTGTGTGTAGTTTTAAAGTTAGCACCTACGGTATACTAGAGTTCAGATTCATAGTCATAAATACTTTACAGGTTAGTTTTTATTTTCATGCATTTACTATTTTCTTTCACCAACTGAGATTAAACTTTAAATGAATAAGAACTTAAGTTTGGGGGGAAGAAAAAATTCTTTTAGAAAAAGAAGGAAAATAAATTTCATTTGTCCTTAAGTAACAATTTTTTTAATATTAATTTAAGATGACATGGGATACTAAGATTAAACTTTAAATGATTATACTTAAGTTTATGAATGTTATGGTAAATTTAGCCAAAAGTTTATAATAATGAAGATAAGACTATGTTTTTCCATTTAAAGTAAAGGAAATTGTATTTTCGAATTATTAAGAATTTTACAGTTTCATGTAAGAAAAAAATAATGGGACTTTATGAAAATCATAAACTAATATGAATTTATAAAGTGAAGAAATGTATAGATTTTTAACTTTGAGAAGAGGATAGTGAAGTTCAAAACTATTAAAGGCTATCCAGATATAGTAATCCTCACTTGAAAAAGAAAAAGAAAAGAACGGAGTGAGAAGATCATAAAAGAAAAAAAAGAGAGAAAGAAAAAGAAAAGAAAAGAAAAATAAGTGAGGAGAAGCTTGAGGAAATGCCTAATAAAAAATTTTCTTTACTTGGATCAACTTAAGGGAGAAGCTTTATTACATTTACTAAACTAGTAACATTAATAGTCGTTTTCCTGAAGTTTTTTTCATATGATTATTCTAAATATTATTGATATGACAAATTGCAATTCTTTTTGAAATAAAAAGAGATTCATAAATCTTAAAATTGACTACTAAGTACTCTTAGACTTAGAATTAGAATCTAAGTTTTTAAAGGTTTTTTTTTAATTTTACTATTTTATTTATTGAACTAAAGTATAGAAGTTATAAGTTAGTCTCTATCTTATGTTATATGCTTTTATGTAATAAAAGTGTCACTTGAGGACAAGTAACATTTAAGTTTGAGAGATTTTTATACGCCAAAATAATATGGTATTTTAAATGTATATTTTTTGCTTATTTTTTGTGATATTGTACTTTAACGAATGGTATTTTTATGTTTTTGTTGCAAGTGTTACAAATTTAGGTATTTGGAGAAAAAGTAGCAAAAAGGACAAAATTTGAAGCCAAAATAGTGAAGTTTCAAATTTTGGCGCATGATGCGCCAGAATGGCGCCAGGTGTGCCAGATCGATGCCAGATGTGATAGATCGGCGCCAGATTGATGCCAGATGCGCCAGATCAGAGCTAGATGTGTCGAAGCCTAGAACTCCATGGTCTTTAGAAAACTGGTCTATAATGCACTAAATTTGTGTCAGATGCGCCATTTGACAAAGAGTTGACGCATGATGCACCAAATTTGGAGTCAGATGTGTCGAGGGACAAATTTTTGTGGATTAAGGTGGTTTGAGACAAATTTTGCACAAAATTTCATTGGGACACTTATTCTAAACACCCTTTGGATTAATTTAATTCGTCTAGACACTTTGAAAGGTTCTTTTATGAGGGGATATGTCTCTTAGATCAATGGACATGCCATTTGAATTCAAAAGAGTTGAATTTTGAATAGAATTTTGGAGGGAGTTTTGAATTTCTTTTTGAGAGAAGTCTAGGGCTTGAAAGAGTGGAAGGAGGCAAGTAGAGGTGTGTTGCGTTAGTTAGAGAGAGAGATAGAGAAAGTTAAGGGCTTGGAGATTTTCTTCAAGGATTGTAAGAGAAGAGGGAATGTGAGAGATTTCTTCTTCATTAGACTTTTAAGAGAGAATTGAGAGTGCTTGAAAAGTGAGAAAGTCTTAGAGAGAACTTTTAGGAGTTTGCAAGGGAAGGATTGTGAGACAAGTGTTGACCTCATTTTTTGTCGAGGTATAGTGTTCCTCTTTAGTAGCCTAAAGTCTAGCCATAGAACTTCCTGTTGACTATTCTTAGAAAACTAGAAAAAGGAACCCTCACCATTAGAAATTCTAAACTCTTCTTTACTCATTTCAAACCTTTTGAAAACACCCAAATTACCCATAATCACCAAAAATTTCCAAATTGCCAAAATACCCCTCCTTAGCCCGAAATTCAAAAAATTCCAAAAAATTCCCAAAATACTCCAAATATTCCCAATTTCACTTTTCTCAACTACCACATGAGCCAATTTGGCCATTTTGATAATTTTGACCAAAACCCCTAAAATTGAGCAAATCCACCTCAAATGTCCATTAAATTAGTACCAATTTCCCCAAATTTCAATCCTAAACTCAAATTAACCTTCAATATGTCCAATATAAACCAAATCCAACCTCAATTGGCACATGATTTGAGCCCAATTTTGATCTAAATAAAAAACCCCAATTTTGGCCCTGTGACTTGGTTCCACCAAATCGAACCCCATGGCATACTCCATAGGTCTCAATTTGGACCCTAAACTCTTCATAAAATTCCTAAAGATCAAACTTAATTTTAGATTGGCCTAAGTGAAGACTCAATTTCATTTAATTTCAACCCAAATCCAAAAATCCCCAAATTTGCCCCAAATTGGCCATGTCTCAAAATTCCACAAAATTTATTATCTTAGCAAAAAAACTTCATTCCCTTCCTTCATGAAAAATCTTTATAACATCTCCCTTGGTCATTTGGACCATTAAATTGAGCCAAATACCAAGCATAACCCAATCTAGATCCAAGTCTAGCCTAAATTGACCAAGTTTAAAAAATCCTCGAAATTAACTCTCCAATTGAACTCAAAATCATTTCAATCCTTCACCAAAAGTCTTCATTACAATCATATACACAATTTTGACAATCAATTGGGCTCAAGGTCATGTTTAGCCTAGCCCAAACCCAAGTTTTGGTCATTTGAACCCACATTGGACCAATGCACTAAAGTTAGCCTAACCACCCCAAAGCCACCAAATAAATAACTCTACAGCCATTAGTTGGACCGTAGTGACCAGTCTAAACTCCATAAAACTACCTAATCTAATCCATGGACCAAAGGTCCCCTAAATTAAAGGATTTCATTCCATATTTTATTAAGCTTAAGATCTTTTTTTCCAAAACAAACCCCAAACCAACTTAATTAATGTGAAAGATTCCTCTGAGGTCTCTGAGCCTTCTGGTCACTTCCACTGGCCTGGCCGAGTAGCCTAGTGGCCGAAAAAAACCAAAACCATGAGCCACCTTCATGGAATCAAACCCATTTTAAACCCAGAGGCCACCTCATCCAAATTAAATGTTAGAGCCTCTCTGCCCTCCACTTAAGCATCACTCTTCACCCCCTCATTGGCCATGACAAGAAGCCTTAAGCCATTTTTATAAAAAGCTCACCTCCACGACCATGGAGAGTGTGCTAGAAATTTCTTATAGATCCCTCTAAATTGCTCCCAGAAACTCTTTGAGACCTCCTCAGCTCAAGCTAACCACTTTCCCCCACAGATTCCCACAATTTTGAGCTCAAACTTCTGCCATAAACAAGGACAGAGCTCAATAAACCTCCACAATCCATCAAACTAAAATTAAACTCACCCACACCTTCTTCATAATGAAATAAGGAGAAGCCTCAACAAATCCCTGAAATTGAGCTTGGTTAAATTCATACCTAGACCTTTCAACATATCAAGAGGCTTAATAATTAGCCTCCTTGGACCTCGACGAATATGTCAAGCTCCTCTGATTGAAGCTTCCCTTCTTAGAGCAAAGGAATTAAACTTCTCCTTCTCCCAAGCCTATTTTGATTCTCCATTTGATTTTGCTTAATTTAATTGCATGATTATCATATGGATGTGTTCGTCTCACTTAGAAGAGTTTATAGGATCAAACCCCATGGATGTGATTAAGTTTATAGGGAGATATTAACGTTTTAGTGTGGACGGTTCTCGAGTTAGCCTATTTGGGGACGATGAAGGGGAGCCATTCGATCTCGCGTTTATTTCATCAACAGATAAGATGAAGCCGGACAGCACTTGGGTTCATAAAGTGTGGCCCGAGTGAGAGGCTACGTGGATGGCGGCGTCCAACCAGAGTGCGCCACGCGTGTTTTCATAGCCTCCTAGGATTTAGTTAGGGCCGCGTGTTTAAATAGATAAATAGGTAATTTTCTTATTTAAATGAATAACCCTAACTTCAAAAATTTATATCTTGGTGTAGAAAAAGCACAAAAATAAAATAAAAAGACTCTCTTGCTCAGTGAACAGAGGAGAACAATGTGAAAATAATTTGAGTTCCATTTGATGCAATTTTATTTTTAATTAATTAAATATTGTTTTGATTCTTTTGATTCTCCATGCATGTAGACATTTCACCATGACTTGAAAATTTAGGATGTTGATGACTCTGTCTTAGGGAACATTCCCTGATTTTTCTAAAGTCAGAGGAGATCATTAGACAGAGATCCATATTTTTAAAATTTTGGTCTATTATTTGCATAAATTAATCATAATAATTAGCATGTTGCTTAGAAAATTCCAAGAAAGTTTTAGAAGGTTAGCTATGACCAGAGAACCCTTTGGAAAATATTTCATGGGTTAAGTCATTAAGAAAGCACCTAATTTCCCCAACCCTAAAACACAAAGAAAATTAATTTTGGGTAACACAAACATATAAATGACTTCATTTCTAATCTCTACTAAGCTTCAAAGTTCAGAGAACTCTCCAAAAAATTTGAAAACATTTGGAGCTCATTTAATAATCAAATTAATTTTTTAAGTTAAATGACATCTTTAGCACTAAAATCCTTGTCTTCTGGGTTCGATATTCAGGTCTTAAACAAAAAGTCTTATATTACTTGAGAACAATACATATACTTACATAGTATCCCAATATATAAATTAAAGAGTTAAACTCTTATTTTCTTCAAGATGAAATTTTTGGTTCTATTGCAAAAGAAATATAAGTGAAAATTATAATTAAGGTCATTGCTATACTGTTGCATATAAATAGTCGGGATCAAATTTTTGGTGTCGTTGCCAGGGAAATTAAAAAGGAAGATCGATTTAAAAGCAAATTTCTATTTTTAGAAAGTTTTGTTTAAACTTTAATAAGTTATAGTATTTTATTTTGTGTTTTTTATTTTATTCTATGTTAGTGTATGCATATTTAAAGCTTTGAAGGACAAGTACCCTATGATTTTGAATTTGAAATAGCTATTAAGAAAATCAGAAAAACTAAAAAAAATTAAAAATCTTGAAAAATCTAAATTTTTTTTTGAAATGGCAAACTAAAACAGTCAAAATGCTCAAAATCATCAAGAATTTAGACCTTTACGAATTTATGTCAACCCTACAGTAGATGAAATTCATTATAGTATTCAAAAACCTACTATAGTAGCTAATTCATTTGAGCTTAAACCTGCTATTGTCTAAATGGTATCAAATAATAAGTTTGAGGGATCACCAAATGAAGATCCAAATTTACATCTTGCCAATTTTTTAGAATTGTTCCTACATTTAAATAGGATGGTGTATCAGATGATGCCATAAGACTTAGGTTATTTCCTTTCTTAATGAGGAATAAAGCTAACATGTGGTTGAATTCATTAGAACTTGGATCGATCAGAACATGGGGTGATTTAGCACAAAAATTCCTTGCTAAATATTTTCCACCATTAAAAATTGTGAAGCTTAGAAATGATATAGCATCTTTTAATTAGTTTGAAGGGGAATCTATATATGAATCATGAGAAAAATTTAAAGAACTCTTGAGAAAGTGTCCCACCATGCAATACCAAACTGGTTAATAATTCAAACTTTTTATAATTAGCTGGATCTTTTGGATCTATTATTGATGCCGCTGCTGGTGGTTCATTGATGTCAAAATTATTTCATGAAGATTGTGCTTTAATTGAAGAAATGGCTACCAATAATTTTCAATAGCCTTTTGAGAGGGTAATTCCAAAGAAAGTAACGAATATTCATAAATCTGATGCATTTATTATGTTAGCAAATCAAGTTGCTACAATTTCAAGGAAGTTAGGCCAAATGGAAGATTTTCAAGCATCATTAGAAACTTTGAATGTCATAAATAACAAGCAGAATAACCCATATTTCAATTTATTATAACCCAGGTTGGAAGAACCATCCCAACTTTAATTGGAATAATACTACGGGTGATAATAATTAGTAATGAGGGAACAATCAAGTTAACCCATTGAGAAACTGGAACAACCAAGGTAATAATAACTATAGATCTACTTATCCTCCATGTTTCAATAGTAATCCACAATTTAAGGAGAAGTTGTCTATAGAAGAAGTGGTGTTACAAATGGGAAATCAGTTACAAAGTCAGGGAGCTACAATTAGAAATATTGAGAATCAATTTGGACAAATTGCAAATTCATTAAGTAATATATCCCAATGAATACTTCCTAGTAATACTATCTGAAAGACTAGAATAAAGAGCAAGTAAAAGCTCTTCAACTTAGAAGCGGAAGAGAGTTGGAAAGTAGGATTAAAAGGGAAACTGTAGTAGTGAGAGAAGAACTTGAAGAATCAAAAGTGGATGCTCCAAAGGATTCTGAAAGACATATTTCTCCACTTTAAGTTAAATTAGAAAAACCACCACCTCCATTTCCTCAGAGACTTTGTCAACAGAAGTTGGATAAGTAACTTTCAAATTTCTAGAAATTTTCAAGAAGCTTACAATCAAATTTCCATTTGCTAAAGCCTTAGAACAAATTCCTAGCTACGTAAAGTTTATGAAGAATATTCTCAACCGGAAAAGGAAGTTTGAAGAAAATGAGATTGTTACACATAGTGAGGATTGCAGTGCTATTATGTAGAAAAAAGCTTCTTGAAAAGCTTAAAGATCCTGGTAACTTTACAATTTCATGTGCGATGGGAGACAAATTTTATGGGAAAGCTTTATGTGATTTAGGTGCAAGCATTAACCTTATGCCTTTATCAATATTTAAAACATTGAGATTAGAAGAAATAACTCCTATTATTGTAACTCTGCAGCTAACAGATCGTTTGATAATAAAAGAGTTATAGAAGATGTCCTAGTGAAAGTGGATCAATTTATTTTTCCTATTGATTTCATTGTGCTAAATATAGCATAATATAAAGAGATACCTATCATTTTAGGGAGACCTTTCATAAACATAAGAAGAACAATGATAGATGTGTAAAAAGAGGAAATAACAATGCACGTCAATGATCAAACTATTACTTTTAACATTTCAAAATTAATGAAGCATCCTGCAAAAGGTAAAGATGATTAATGTTATAGAATGGATGTTATAAGATATCCGAGTGAATACCATTTCAAAACTAATTATGAAGAAAAATTTGAAGTAAAAAAATTGGAACACAAACAAGAAGAGGAATTAGATCAATGTGAAAATCATTTTAAGGAAGATTCAAACTATGTTCGAGAAATTTTTGAAATTTTGGACACGATAGAAAATGATAAAACATTTTTTCCATCAATTAAAAAACCTCCTGAACTTAAGTTGAAGTTACTTCTTGATCATTTAAAATATGCCTTCTTAGGAGAATCCTCTACTTTGCCAGCTATAATTTCCTCAAAGTTAACGATGGAAGAAGAAAAAAGATTGATGAAAATTTTACAGAATATTAAGAAAGCCTTAGGATGGAAAATACTTAATATTAAAGGAATCAATCCTTCAATTTGTATGCATAGAATTCATATGGAAGAGAACTGCAAATCTAAGGCTAATTCTTAAAGGAGATTGAATCATATTATGAAAGAAGTTTTAAAGATGCTGAAATTATCTACCCTATTTTAAATAGTGCATGGGTTAGTCCAATTTATTGCGTTCCTAAGAATGGAGGAGTAATTATGACTGTGAATGAAAATAATGAGTTAATACCTACTAGACAAGTTGTAAGGTGGTGAATATGCATTGATTATAGACAATTAAATCTTGTCACTAGGAAAGTTCATTTTCCACTACCCTTTCTAGATGAAATGCTGGATAGACTAGCTGAGCATAAATACTTTTATTTTCAAGATGGAAATACTGGTTATCACAAAATATAAATAACTCCTGAGGATCAAGAGAAAACAACTTTTACCAGTCTGTATGGTACATTTTCTTTTAAAAGAATGTCCTTTGATTTATGTAATACCCCTGCTACATTTTAAAGATGTATGATGGAAATTTTTTGTGATTTAATTGAAAAAGGACAAAAAGTATTTATGGACGATTTTTCAGTGTTTGGAACTTCATTTGACTCATCTTTAGAACATTTATCAAAGGTTCTTAAGCGATGTGAAGAAACAAATTTATTCCTAAATTGAGAAAAATGTCAATTTATGGTAGCAGGAGGAATTGTATTAGGACATAAAATATCAGAAAATAGTATGGAAGTCAATCCTGCTAAAATTCAAGTGATGACTAATTTATCTTATCCAATAAATGTAAGGGAAATTAGGAGTTTTTTAAGACATGTTGGATTTTACAGGCTATATATTAAAGACTTTTAAAAAATTGCTAAGCCTTTTTGACATTTACTAGAGAAAGATGCAATTTTCAAATTTGATGAAGAGTGCCTAAAACCTTTTGAGTTATTGAAAGAAAAATTAGTCACTACAACAATTATAGTTTCACCAGATGGGGAAAACCTTTTGAACTGATGTGTTATGTTGGTGATCATGCTATTGGAGTTGTTTTAGGAAAAAGATATGATAAAAATTTTAATGTAATTTACTATGCTAGTAAAACTATAAATGAAACCCAAATTAGTTTTACAACAATTGAAAAAGAGTTATTAGCAGTAGTATATGCCTTTGATAAATTTAGATCATATATAATTGGAAATCATTCGGTAGTGCATATAGATCATTCTGTTATTAAGGACCTGATGAAAAATATTGATGCTAAACTAAGACTTATAAGATGGATTCTTATTTTACAAGAATTTAATTTTAAAATAGTAGATCGAAAGGGAAATTGAAAATCAAATCGCTGATCATTTGTCCAAGCTTAAGTTAGAAAAACCACTGTCTTGAAAAATAAATTAATGAACATTTTTCAAATGAAAAACAGTTCAAAATTACTGAGTGGTGTGTTTTGTAGTATTCTGACATTATGAACTTTCTTACTAGTGATATTATACCCTATAGAATGACGTACCAACAAAAGAGGAAATTTATTTTGAAGCTAAGATTTATTTTTGTGATGACCCATTTTTATATAAACATCGAAATGATCTAATTATTCGAAGATGTGTACCTTTAGAAGAGACTTATGAAATTATCCAAAAATGTCATAATTCCATTGGGGGACATTTTGGTGTTGATAAAACAACATACAAAATCTTACAATCTGGATTCTATTGGCCTACAATTTTTAGATATGTTAATGCTTATATCAAAACTTGTGATAGATGTCAACGAGTAGGCAATATTTCTTGAGGAAATGAGATGCCCCTCAATTATATGCTAGAAGTTGAAATATTTGATGTTTGGGGATTAATTTAGGGGACCATTTATACCATCTTTCGGGATTTAGATATACTGTTAGGAGTGGACTATGTATCCAAATGTATAGAAGCTGTTTCTTTACCTTGATGTGATGCTCAAAGTGTAGCAAAGTTTTTGAAAATGAACATATTTTATGGATTTAGGATACCGAGATTTACTATAACTGATGGGGGAAGTCATTTTAGAAATGTCATAATGAATAAGTTATTAAAGAAATATCATATAAATGATAGAATTGCTACTGCTTATCATCCTCAGACAAGTGGTTTGGCTGAATTATCCAATCGAGAAATTAAAAGAATTGTAGAAATATTTGTGAATCGAACAAAAATGGATTGGTCAATCAAATGTGACTATGCTTTGTGGGCTTAAAGGACAGCAAATAGAACTCCTATAGGAATGTCACCATATAAGCTAATATTTGGTTAAACTTGTCACTTACCATGTGAATATGAGCATAAAGCATATTGTGTGATTAAAGAGTTCAATTACAGTTTAAAAGATGTTGGTGAGAAAATAAAATTACAATTAAATGAGCATGAAGAGATAAGGAATGAATCTTACGAAAGTGCAAATATTTGTAAAGAAAATATGATGATGTGGCATGATCAATAGATTTTTAATAAAAATTATCAGCCAGTGAAACAAGTTTTGCTATATAATTCAAGGTTAAGAATATTTCCTGACAAACTTAAGTCCCGGTGCAACGTCCCATTTTTGTGATGAAAGTTTATCCTTATGGAGTTGTGGATATTAAGATCCTAAAACTGATAAAGTGTTTAAAGTGAATGGTCATAGACTGAAATCTTATTTTGGGAATCAGTATAAATTTAACGATCAAATAATGTTGGGTCAACCAGAGTAAGCACTGATTATGTCAGGCTGACGACGTTAAACCACGCGCTTTGTGGGTGATTGAGAAAATTTGGGAAGTTTTTTTGAGACCTTTATGTGTTAGTATTGATTTTATGACTTTTTTTAGTAACCTATACATGTTAGAATGAGAATTTGGACGTTAAGTTGGCTGATGCAAAATTGAGCACTTGCGCTTAAGCTCCAATATTCGACGCTTAAGCGCGGCAGTTAAAAAATATGTGCTAAATTAAAATTTTAGAAGGTTTAACCGCCAATTGGTTTGTAAAAACATGTCAAGGCAATTCCAAGACGTGCCTAGAAAATATTAGAAGGCTTTAGGCCTATAAATAGAAGGGTTTTGTGAAGGAATTTACCCCTGGATCATTTTTAGCCTTAAAAGTCTAAAAGAGAGAGAGATTTTGAGAAGATGTCTTAATGGGAGATGGATTTGAAGAAGAAGAAAGAGACCATGAAGAATAAATTCATTAGTCAAAGTGCACAAGGGATGTATAACGGATTCTTAGACATTAGTATCGAAGTAATATCAGAAAAGATCAACAAAATTATAACAATCATGGCTTTACTGGAGAGCAAGGTAATTGAGATTCATGCACCTCTTGAGCATATTGGATGGCAATTTAAAATGCAATTTAGCCATACTAGTTATATAGAGGTAGAGGATAAGGAGATGTGTCTTAAACAAAAATGGATTGAACAAGATAGTATCAGAACTCGTCACCATCATCCGTTTTAGCAACTTTATATTCATATTGCCCCATGAGAGACTAATGAAAGACCGTAGTTTGTCCCATCAAATGAAGAGTGGGATTAACTTCTGTGTTTGATTTTATTTGTTAGGAGTCATTATGTTTTCATGTTAGTGTTTGTTTTTAGTGTTTATAACTTTTATGTGTCTAATTGTTTAAGTTAGTTAAGTGTTTGTAATTTGAAGATTTTCTCATCCGAGATTATTTGGAGTGAGAACTAAGAGTTATATGTACTTGTATTAGTTTTTGAATGAATGTATATGTTTATTTTTTTTAAAATTAGTAATATTTTTGTCTCGAATTGAATTGAGTTTAATGGGAGAATTATGAGAGAGAGGAGAGCTGTAGGAAATGAAAATAGTCATTTAAGTTTTATGAGACCATTTAGGCGGTGGTGTACTTAGGCTAATAGTGCATTTTACTTCAATTTAAAAATCTCAAAAATCATGCACTAGGCCCTAAGCGCTACATTCTCGTGCTTAAGCACGATGTAACCCGAGAGGCAGGCGCCTAAGCGACACTTACACACGCTTAAGTGCCAGTTCATGAAAACCGGTTCACGAACAGTTAAAAGTTAAAATTAAACCTTAAAATCACGATTTTCACCCTCGCTTTAATCTTCTTCCTCTCGAGTTAGCAATTTGGAGAGTTAGGGCAATCCATTAAGTGGAGATTTCTTTGTAGAATTGAGCAAAATTTGCTAGATTTGGATTTCTTAAGGCAAGAGCTTTACTTCTATGTAAAAATTTTAGATTCTCACCATGTATTTTGAGTACAATTGGAAGAACCTAAAAATCACTATTCATCATGAAAAATGAGGAAAAATCTATTGAAATTGCATAGGAAGCTTAGTTTATACTTATAGGAGTTGAGTTTAGTGAATTAGACTTGAATTTTGAAGTTATTGTGGAATTTTATGAAATTTGTAGAATGGCACCAAGAATGAAGAGGAGTGAAAAAAAAGCCACTTTGATTTGAGCAAATTTATGAGTTCGAAAGCTCAAGATAGGTACAACAATGCTCTGCAATCATGAAAGCTTATCAGGGCGCATTGTTTCAAAAATCCAGTTGGATCCGTAGAAGATTTGATCGTTCGCTGATAATGGGAATGATTCTGTAGTTTTTCTATTGTGCCCATTATTTCTATAGTAAGGGAGTTCTATGCAAATCTCTCTGAGGCTGAAGAAGATTCAGTTATGGTTCGAGGAAAATTGGTACCTTTTTCACCAGAGGTAATCAATATATTTTACCATTTGCCACATGAGACTTTGTGTTTTTATGCAAACTATAGTCCTACTGAGATGGAGCTAGATGAGTTTATTTCCTCTTTAACTATTGGAAGAGGACTCTGGAAGATCACAAATGACAGGAGTGCCAACTTTGCCACATCAAAGTTAAGTGCTCCTTTGAAGGCATGACACTATTTTATTTCAGCCCGTCTATTACCTACAAATCATCTCAGTGAAGTTACCAGAGTAAGGGCGATGTTGAACTATTGTTTCCAAGAAGGAAAGCTCATCAACATTAGAGCATTGATTTATAAGAATATCATCAGTTCTGCCACTGTCGCTACTATTGTAGGTCTGGGATTTGCATCTTTTTTCTTTTCTTTATGTGAGCTAGTTGTAGTGAGATATGATAGCTGGGAGGAAGTATTGTTGCTTTTAAAGCCAATTACTAGTGTTAATGTCAAGTCATATTCAGAGCAATCTATTTTTTGATGGAGAGGAGGATTTTTAAGGAGCTATGTAATGGAGACGTCTGTTGCTTCTACCTTTGTTGCTTCTACTTCTAGACCATCTACCTCAAGACCATCTACTTCTAGAGATGAGTCCACGGAAACTCAAAGTCAATTATTACAAAGGATGATAGACAATATCAATTATACCGCAGATAAGGTATGAAATTTAGAAAGCTTTACAGATCATATTAATGGGTATAATAGAAGAACAAGTGATTATGAAGAGAAATTTCACTCATCTTTGGAAAACCTCATTAGGTGTAACCCAGGAGTGCAATTTCCTCCATATCCTAGATACCTTGATTATGAGCCTACAAACGTCAGGAATAGCGGTGATTCTGAGAATGATGAGGAGAAGGATTGAGTGATTAATTTTTATTTCTGTAATATTTGTTAGATTATGTGCTTTAGAGTTGATACTTGTGATATGTTGTTTTCTTTTATGTTTGGACTTGAGACATATGATGTGATGTGTTTTAATGTTTTGGACTTGAAACATGTATGTTTGTGTATTGGTTTGGATTTTGTGATGTGTGAGACTATTATTTTGTTTAATTGTATTGTAATGTTGTGTTTTATTAGTAGTTTGTTTTAAAATTCTAGGGTACTAATTGTTGTTGTGTGTTGATTGTTATTTTAGTTAGATAAGATTAAAACTTATTTTTATGTCTTGTGAAAAGTTGAAAATCTTGGTAACTTTACTTTTAATTTTTAAACTCAGAAAACTGCTACTCTATATTTTTCTTTTATCATGTTAGTGTGTTTGTTTTTATGTTGAGACTATAAATCTAAGTTAGTGTGTTAGTTTGTTTTTATGTTTGTACCCACAACTTAGAAGTCTATGGATTCTCTACATGTTGAGTTGAAATAAAAATGAAACAAAATTAATCAAAAATTAATTTTACTCCTGTTTTTAGTTTTATACTTATATAATTAGAGTATAAAAACACCTGAAAACATGTTATTTCAAATTTTCATTCCCTCTTTATTTATATTTGTTGTTAAACTATTGATTATGTTAAAAATTTAAGTTCGGGGGGAATGAAAAATATTTTCAAAACTTGAATTTTATTTATTTTCAAATGTGTTACAAGTGAATTTGATATGAAAATAAAAATGATTATGTATATGAAGTTATATTAGGGAAGTAATTTTTTATTTTAGAAATGAGTAAGAAAATTTAGTTAAAATTATGAGAAATGAAGAAAAACTTTCAGTTAAAATTTTTTTGCTGTAAAAAATGTTAAATATAGTGTAACTATTTTTAGTAATAAAAATTATATTTTGAAAAATTTAGAAATTTAAACTTTTATTTTTAATTCTTAATTTTATTATGTTGAAAATAATTTTCAAACCTAGTATTATATTTTTAAGTAAAAGATTTATATGAGGACTTTGTTTTAGGAAAGAAGAAGTAGAATTCAACACCATTAAAAGCCTATCCAGATATAGTAATCTATGCTTAAAATAAAAGAAAAGGAAAAAAGAAAATGAAAATGAAAATGAAAAAAAAATAAGGAAGGAGAAGCTTGAGGATTAGTGCCTAATCAAAAATTGGTTCCACATTTGATCTTTTTAAAGTATAAGACTTGAGAAACACTTAAGCTTAAGGATATAATACAGTAAGTAAAATTATTCATAATAAAAATTTTTAAGTGGAGATAATAAAAGGACTAAATTCTAAATTTGGAGAATCTACAATATTTTCGAATTAGATAGGAACTCATATTTTCATCTTTCTTAACATTAAAAATTTTTAAATTTTAAGTTGGTCTCATTTACTGAATATTTTTTCTAAATTGGACTACTATATTTATAAATATAAAATTTTAGTAACTCCTAAATAAACTCATATACATATCATACTTATTTAGTTTTCAAAGATTGAAGTATCACTTGAGGACAAGTAAAATTTTATGTTTGGGGGATTTTGATACACCTAAAATGTATAGTGTTTTTAGACACATTTTTATACCTATTTTTGAGATATTGCTCTTTAGTGGAAAGTCTTTGTGTGTGTTTTTTTCAGGTACAAGTAACAAGTTGAAAAATTCTAAAAGGAGTGAAAACGGATCAAATTTGGAGAAAAAATGTGAAATTTTTACAAAAGTGATTTGGCGCCTATGTGGCGGTGAAATAGAGTAGGCCGAGCCAAAGTGCTAGAGGCCCCGCGCATAAGCGTCAGAGGTAGTTATTTGGTAGTTTTCTTCATTTGGCTAAATTTTAAAGAGAGATTTGAGGCACCTATTAGCTTAAGAGGGTGGTTATGACCACTAAGAACGAAAATATTATTTAAAGACTTGTGAAAGGAGGCATCCCTTGGAGAATACATCAAATTTGGATACATTTTAAAGAATTTTGAAGGCACCTCTTGGGAAATTTATGAAAAAAGGAAGTTGAGACATTTAAAGAGGGTGTTTGAAAGTTCTAAAATGAGTTTGAATAAGAGGAGCTTGAGGAGTTTTCAGAGATAGTTTTGGAGAGATTTTCAGGCTCCACACAAATTTTTTTTATCCTTTTTGTTTTTAGTTTATTTTGAGAGTGTTGTAAAAGAGAAGAGATTAAAAGGAACTTCCATAGTTTGATGAAGGATTTGAGATGAGTTTTTATCTTTTATTTTGAGCTACTTTTGGTTTTAATCGAGACTTCTTATTGGTTTGGCAATGATTTCTACTTTTAAACTAAAGTATGATTTTGTTTTCTCCATGGATTCTGAGTAATTTTCTTTATATTTCTCTTTAAAATGATAAGTAATTAAAGTTTTTGATGGAAGTTGTGGAGATTATTAATCTTTAATGTTGGAAGAAGTTGTGATGATTTAATTCCATGTACTTCATTTACCTGTTGATCCAGCCTATCTAGATGTTAAAACATGTTGTGAGAACAGGTAAGAATAGAGATGGCATTGTCTCAGCTAACAATTGGAAAGAATCACATGAGGTTGTATGAATGACAATGTAGTTCATATGATTTAGTGTAAATAAATAAGGAAATAATCTTTGAAGGGCGTAGAGTTAGAGGACTTTAAAGTGACAGGTTAAAGCCCTCAACTTAGTTTATTATTTTATGTTCTGATAAGAGATGTTAGCCCTCACGTAGTGGGAATCAAGGGAACTCTAGAGTGAGAGCTGGTATCTTCCATGCCTAGCCGGTCTTTAGAGCTATTCCAACTTTAAATTAACCAATATTATTTATAGCATCTCTAGTAAGGGTAAAAAATATAATTGCTCCTATTTTGGCACAACACAATTAGCATACTTTCACAACAGAATTTCTATACTTATTACTGATTCATGATAAGGAGAAAGGTATTTTTATATCAAGTGATTTTCTTTTACATAAACTCAAGTTAACTTTCTTAGTTGTTTTTTTTATCGAAATATCAAAAATATTAAAAAGATTTGAATTTTAATACTATAAAAATATCTATAGTTTAAGTAATTGTTTTTTTAGAATAGAAAGTTTGTTGTTCAATAGTGCATATTGCATAATTTCCTTGTGGGTTCGATATTCAGGTCTTAATCTAAAATTCCTATATTACTTGATAATGATATGTATACTTGCGTAGTATCCTAATATATAAATTAAAGAGTTAAATTATTGTTTTCTTCAGGATCAAATTTTTGCTTCTGTTGCTAAGGAAATATAAGTGAAAATTATAATTAAAATCTTTGTTATACTGTTTCCTATGAACAGTTGGGATCACTGACCACCTTCAGTGACTATATCCAATGAGCTCATGTGTTTGACCTTAGCTTCAAAGGCCCTCCTTTTACTTGGAGGATTGGGAAAATTTGGGAAAGTCTGGATAGATTCTTGGTTAATGACTACTGGCTCAACAATTTTCTTCACACTTCTGTAACCCACTTGAGTATGGCTAGTTCTGACCCTAGGCCATTGAAGATTTCTATTGATGCACGTCTCCCCTCACCATCTAGTCCTCCTCCTTTCAGATACCTCAAAATTTGGTCTGATCATCCTTCCTTTGCTAAGTTTGTAGCACAACAATGGAAGAGGATCTACAATGAAGTTCCTCTCATCAAACTTTGGCTCCTACATCTCAAAATTGGCAAAGCCCTTAGGACCTGGGCTAAAATACCTTTGGGAACATTTTATTGAATGTGGAGATGGATGATAGGGAGGTAACGACCACTGAAGCTGTTGTTATCAATCAGGAGCCTTGATCATTGCATAAGAAAAACTACTCACTGCAATAGACTGGCAGGAATCATTTCTTAGCCAAAAAACTGCTATCAACAAATTCAAAGATGGGGATGGAAACACAAAGTTCTATCATGCTCATATAAAATACAAAAGAAAATGTAACACCATTCATGGTATTCAAGATGTTGAGGGCAATTGGATCTTAGATAATGAAGCCATTGCTAAGAATGTTGTCTATTTTTTCCATAAGCTTCTGACCCAACAAATGGCTAAAAGAACTCCTATAGATGCAAATTACTTTACAATTGACCATTCTTATACCACTGTCCTTAATCTACTCATATACCTAAGGAGAATGAATTCTAGCAGGCATTAGAATCCATTGATAGTGCAAAGACTGCTGAGCCTGATGGATTTACTGCTGACTTCTACAAGAAAGCCTGGAATATAATCAAAGAAGACCTCATCAGGGGTATTCAAAGATTCTTCCAAGGACACCAGATCCCACAGTATTTCTATGCATCAAGCTTGGTGCTCATTTCTAAATAGGTTCAGATAAAAAATTGGAACCAGTTTAGGCCCATCATTCTTATCTATGGATTCTTCAAAATTATCAGCAAGATCATGGTTGTCAGACTCCAACCTCAATTTGGGAGACTTATGAGCACAAACCAGACTGCCTTTGTCAAGGGTAGGACAATTATTGAAAATGTCTTACTGGCTCAAGAAATGCTGCTTGACCTAGAAAAAACCTGTAGAGGAGCAAATGTGATTTACAAGTTAGATATTTAGAAAGCTTATGATAGTATTGGGTGGGAGTTCATCATAAAGATTCTAAAGGCTAGAGGCTTTAATAGAGATTTATGTGATCTTATTGCAAGATGACTCAATTACAATGAACATTCCATCCTGATCAATGGCCAAGCTTGGGGCCATTTAACTGCCACAAGGGGTCTTCCACAATGGGATCCTCTTTCTCCAACCATCTTCATACTGGCTTTGGATTATCTTTCCAGAATGCTAGACATTTGCCTCCTTTTTAACTCCTATGTCAGTTACCATCACATATAAAATATTTCTTTATCTCACCTAGTTTATGGTGATGATATTATGATTTTTTCAATAGCTAATAAAAATGCAGTTAGGAAAGATACTAGGTGTCTTAAGCTCTTCCAACAACACTCTAGAATGCTCTTCAACAACGGCAAATGCAGTGTTATCTTCAGCAGGAAAACTTCTTCTAATATTAAAATTTGGATACTTGATCATACAAACCTCTCAAAAGCCCCATCTCCTCTTAGATATCTTGGAGCTCTTCTCATTAAAGAAAGGGTGAAACAAACATAATTTGATCAAGTCTTGGGAAAGATTGTTGATCAACTGTCCAACTGGACTTATTATTTTTTTATCCAATGGAGGTAGAATCACTCTTCTAAAGAGCATCCTTACTAATTTTCCCTCCTATCTCCTACAGATGACATCAATGAAGAAGTGCTCTCAAATACAAATGGAAAGACTTTTCAATAGGTTTCTTTGGGCTGGGAGTAGACAAAAACTGCATTGGGCTAGTTGGCAGAAGGTTGCCAAACCTTTTAATGCTAGAGGGTTGGGGTTTAAGGGTTTGAAACAGCTACAATAGGTGAACTTCTATAAAATCTTGATCAAGTTCAGAAAGCAGGATTCATTATTGGCTAAGTTCATGTGAGGGAAGTATTACAAAGCTGCCCACCCCAATCTTATAAATAATAAAACTAGGGACTCAAAGACTTGGACCAATATGCTAAAAGTAAAGGACTTGGCTGAAAACCACTTCAAATGGGACCTGAGAAAAGGCAATGTTAATTTCTGTTGGATCATTGGTGCCCAAAAGAGATGTTGGAACCTTCATATACTGATATAAATCTAAACCTTAGAGTTGCTGACTGCTGGGAGGGAGATCTTTGGTCTTTGGATACACTTCACACTTTGTTGAAGGACTCTTCTACTCTTAACATCTCCAAGGTGCAGTTTGACAAAACTAGGCAAGATAGGATTAAATGGATACAGAGCACTAGCCACATGATCACAAAGTTCTTATACTTCAAACTCAATAGTTGGAATAATGTCCCATGGGTGGAGACCATATGGAACAAATTTTTTTCCCCTTCAATGTCCTTCTATTGCTGGAGGATCTTTCAAAAATGACTTCACACTGATGATATTCTGAAGTTGAAGGGTCTGAGAGGCCCATCTAGATGCTATCTTGGTAAAGCTAAAGAGGATACTATCTCACACCTATTTTTTCAATGCACTTTCTCACAACAAGTCGATAGAGAGTTCATAAATCTCCTACTATTGAATGCTCTCAACCTATATTAGCAAAATCTGCTTGAGTGTTAGAGCAGCTGGAGGAAGGCAAAGGCTGGTCCTATCCCATTTATTGATTTCTAGTTCTTTTGCATAGAAAGAAATCTTATCAAATTTGAGGAAGCTACTGCCAATTCTAGCAAGGTGGCTAGGAACTGCATTTCTTATTTGCTCAAACTAATCAAATATAAGTCCTTCCCTCAGATTTGCACAGTTTAGTTGCAGAACCTTGCAAGCTACCCAAAGTAACTAAAGTATTTGGGAGGACTCCCTCATTTCCTTGTATTAAAGTAAATACTGATGGAAGCTTCTCACATCTTGGTGTTGAGATAGGATGAGTGTTCAAAAATCAAGAAGGCAAAAGTTTACTCTTGTTCTCAACTCCCATCTTGGCTGAAGATGCTTGGGAGGCAGAACTGATTAGTATCTTTTGAGCACTTAAATTAGCTTCCATATCCAATTGGTTCCACCTGTGTGTGGATGTTGATTCTCAAATTTACTGATGCTATTAAATGAAAATGATGCACCCACCCTCCTAGAGACCATCCCAATGGCTGCAAAAGATAAACCATCTATAAAGCTTCCATAATGGTCAAGACCACTTTTATTTACAGAGAAGGAAATTGCCCTGCCAACTGGCATGCTAGAAAAGGGTTACCTATTGTTGAAGACAATCTATCGAGTCCCCCCCATCCTCCTCTTCTTTTTTTGCTTAAGGGTGACCTATTAAAGGTTCCACACCTCAAAATTCTATCTGACTCTTTAATTGAATAGAATCTTTTTTCTCCCATTCTAATATATATATATATATATATATANGTTACAAGATTGGGTTGAGGTAGTGGACTCCCTTCTCACAACAAAATACATCAAACTAGGAATTCCTCAAACCATAGTACAACTCCACTCAAACTAAATTAAAATACATGTAACACCTCAAAAAGTATACTACAGGAAAAAGTATACCCAAAAAACATGTATACCAAGACCCATGTCAATTAGAGTAGAGGAAATAAAGTTGAAGATAAGAGTGCTATGTGCAGAGAGAGTAGCAACATGCTTCGGCCAAACTTCCATACAGTAATTATTAATTGTGATTTGGCCAACAAATTCTGAGGTGGGGGACCTTAATTCTGTCTTCATGTAACAGAAAAAGGAGTGGAGGTAGCTACAGATGTGATGTTGGAGCTTAGATCATATTTATCAAGCCAATTAGCAGGTTTGTTGCCTTCCTTGAAAATAAAAGTGAATTTTGCATGGATGTGGGTTCATACTCTTCTAATCTTTTGGATCCGATAATAATGATTCCAAGGTGTCTCTTCCTTAGTGCTAAGCATATATATATATATATATATATTTGTGTAAGGAACAAAGGCTCCATCTTCATTAAAATAAAACAAAACACCACAAATACATGCAAAAACTAATGCCCCTAAAGAAACAGCAGGGTGATCCCATAAAAAACATACCTAAGTAAAAGTTTGTTTAGCAAAAAAGAATGGGTAAGAGATTCCCTCCATGAGGAACTTGAGTGGAGGAGGTGCAGATTTGCTTATAAGAGTCTGTTCAGAGTGAAGCCCAACTCTAGCTAACAAATTACCTGCGCTGTTGCCTTCCCTATGAATGTGAGAAAAAAATAATTTGTAGTCCATGTCCCATTTGTTGTATCCTTACAATCCAGTACACTAGATGCTAAGGATTGTCCCTAGAACCATTAACAATGTTGATTAAATTGATGGAGTCAGATTTCACCTAAAGCTATTGCATACCACATCTTCTGGCTAACAGAATGGCCCAGTAGATTGCCCTAGCTTCAGCTTCCAGAGGGTCTCTAGCCCAGGCAAGAGAGTGAAAAAATAGTAGCATACTCCTCTACAATCCCTGAAAACTCCCCCTATTTCAGCATGAGGATTTAAGAAACTGCCATCAGTATTAAATTTAACCTATCCCTTCAAGGGAGGATGCCACCCACCCAGAATGGGATTGGAAGGAATGGAGATGCCATGATCACCAGGAGATAATATATCAAGAAAAATCTTATGTTTACAGAGTTTATGGATAAATACTAAACAATTGTGAGAAACTTTATTCACCCCCATATTGACAACCTCAAATTTCATATTATTTCTTGTCAGCCACATAAACTAAGCAACAATTCAAAGCAACACAGAAACCTTGCTAATCAGCCATTCATGCCAGCACTAAGAGAAATCTCCCGAAGACAGTTGCTGAGTTGGAATATTAACCTAATTTAAGATAAACTCCCACCATGTTGCACCATGGAGCACTTAAAACACATGTGGTTCACCGATTCCTCCTTCTGCTTACAGAAAACACACCAAGAGGGGCCCCTTAATCATTTCAATTTCAGAATGTCATCAGTGGGAAGAAGCTTATGAAAAAGCCTCCAACAAAAGAAAGACATGGATGGTGAGAGAAAGTTACTCAACACCCTAGAACCCCATCCCACATCATGCTGAGCGAAGCAAGACTCCACAATGAAGGTAGCTACAGTTTGAGAATGACCATTTTTCACCACCACTCTATCCATTTTAGAGGGTACAACATATATCTTCTAAATACTAGAAATCAGAGAGGAATCACATAGTGTTCGAAGAGCTTCAAGATTCCAACCCCCATGCACTCATAGATCAACCAGTTGAATAGGATTCTCATCAGCATTGGAGGTACCATGATCTAATCTCCCTTCTAGTGTCCAATTATCCAACTAGAAGTTAAATTTACCTTCCACCACTTCTCAAATGAATAGATTTTCTGCCTCGGTCCCTACCTTCAACATCTTGGCCCAAATTGGTGAATCTCCCAATTTCCTTTAAACTTGGACAGGATGGTTGTATTTACAATATTTTCCCATCATAAACACATCCCAAGAAGATTTTGCTCTAAATTTTATCCAAAGTTTACATAAATTAATGTATAAAAGATGAGAAAAGCTTTTGAAACCCAAACCACCAGCCATTGTGGCCTTGCATAATTTCTCCCAACTTGTCCAATGAGTTTGTTTTCTATGCCCAGACCACAAAAAACGATTAAATATTCTATCCAAAATAGTTTGATTAGACTTCTTCATCACTGCCATCTATGAAAAATAAGCAGGAAGTGTAGATAGTACACTCTTCAGTAGTGTTAATCGACCCCCATTGGAAAGAAAAGAGTTCACCCAACAATTTAGCTTTTCTTAGACTTTCTCCACAATATGATCAAACTGAATATGTTTAGTTCTGCCCTTTAATATATAGGAACCAAGATATTTTAAAGGAAGATTATTGAAACCAAAGCTAGTGGTATCAGAAATACAGAGTTTAATAACACTTTAATTTTATGACTGAACACAACCACACATTTATGGGTATTCAAAAGCATACCTGAGCTCCTTTGGAACTGATCTAAGAAATGGAAAATAGACATTATAGTAGATTTAAATACTTTAGAAAATAAAATAATATCATCTGTAAATGTCAGGTGATTAATGATCATATTGGACCTTTGGCTATAGAGAGAGTTTGGAGCTTTTATAGCTACGTCATTTAGTAGTCTAGACAAGTAATCAAATGCTAGTATAAAAATTAAGGGAGAGAGTGGGTCACCTTGCTTGATACCTCTTGAAGCACTAAAAAAACCATGGGAGCTCCCATTAATAAATACAGATTAATAGTTGTTTAAAATCCATCTGCTAATAAAAGAGATGAATGAGGTTGAGAACACTCTAGCAGTGGGAACCTCCTCAATAAAACCCCAACTAATAGTATCACAAAGCCTTCTTTATGTCCAATTTGAAAATAACATTGCCCACTCTACAATTTTTATCCAGGTCCAAAACCAACTCTTGAGCCAACAAAACATTATCAACAATACTTCTCCCTTTAACAAATGCAATCTGATTTTCATTGATAAGTTGAGGTAGATGAGGTTGTAATCTATTAGAAACAACCTTACTAATAATTTTGGATAGTACAGAAGTAAGGCTGACAGAAGACTTCCCATTTTTGTTTAGCTTTATCCTTAGGAATCAAAGTAATATTAGAGCAAGTAAAATATGTTGGCAGGTCAATCCCCTAAAAGAAGCTTTGTACAACTACTATGACATCTTTCTTTACTATATGCCAAGCTTCTTATAGAAATCAGTTGTAAATCCATTAGGGCCAGCCACTTTTGAATTATCAATTGAAGCTAATGCATCCCAAATCTCCTTCCCTTCAAGGATAGCTGCTAGGTCTAGGTTGTTAGTAAATTCCACCTCCATGCCAAAAAGATCTTGCTAAATAAGGAGTCTGTCCAGCTGAGATTGAGTGAAGATCTCCTTAAAATAATTCACAACAGTAGAGGCAATGCCTTCAACAGTATCTATCTAATTACTAGTAGAATAAGAATCTTATAAATTGTATTGCACTTTATCTTGTAATTAATACAAGCATGGAAGAATTTAGAGTTCCTATGCCCCTCACAAGAATTTGACTTTAGCTGCTTTATGAGCATAGAAATCCTCTTGCATTGAAATTTCCTCAAACAAAGCATCATTAGCCCTTAGTAATTCAGCACTTACGTCGGAATTAGATTAAAGTAGCTGCTTGATACGCCTAAAATATATAGTGTTTTTAGACACATTTTTATACCTACTTTTGAGATATTGCGCTTTAATGAAAGGTATTTTTGTGTTTTTCTTTTAGGTACACGTAAAAAGGTGAAATATGCATAAAACAGTGAAAAAAGATCAAATTTTGAGCACATAAATGAAAAATGTGCAAAAGTGTTTTGGCGCCTAAGCACCAGATCTAGCGCATAAGCGTCGGTTAAACAGAGAAGGTCGCGCCTAAGCATCAGAGGCCCCGCGCTTAAGTGCCAATGGCAGTTATTGGATGAGTAAATTTAGTTTTTGTGAATTTTGAAGAGGTTTTTGAGGCACCTATTGACTTAATAGGTGGTTACAACCACCGTGCACGAAAATTATTGTTAAATGATGCATCTCTTGGGGAAATACATCGAATTAAGACACATTTTGAAGAGATACCAAGGCACCTTTTGAAGAATTATGAAAGAAAGAAGATTAAAACTTTGAAAGGGGTCCTAAAAGTACTGGGAATGTTTTGAGAGTTATAAAATTGGGGAGTTAGTTAGAGAGATTTTCAGTCGCCACATATTTATCCTTTTTATTTTAGTTTTATATTTAGACTGTTGTAAAAGAGAAGAGATTAAAAGGAACTTCAAGTGTTTGGTGGAGTACTTGAGATAAGTTTTTATCTTTTGTTTTAAACTACTTTTGATTTCAATTGAGACTTGTTGTTGGTTTGAGAATGATTTGTACTTTTAAACTAAAGTGTGGTTTTATTTTCTCCATGGATTTTGAGTAGTTTTCTTTATCTTTCTTCTTGAAATGATAAGCAATTAAGTGTTGGATGAAAATTTTAGAGAGTATTGATCTTTAATGTTGGAAGAAGTTGTGATAATTTAAATTCATGTACTTCAATTACTTCTTTATTTGGCCAATCGAGATGTTAAAATTTATTGTGAGAACATGTAAAAACCGGGCTAGTATTCTTTTAGTCAACCATTGAAAAGAATTACATGAGGTTGTATGAATGAGATGTAGTTCATATGATTGAGTGCAAATAAATAAGAAAAGATTCATTGAAGGTTGTAGAGTTAGAGGACTTTAAAGTGACAGGTTAAAGCCCCTAACTTGGTTTATTGTTTTAAGTTCTGATACGAGATGTTAGCCCCCAAGTGGAGGGAATCGAAGGAACTCTAGAGTGAGAGATAATATCTTCTCTACCTAGCCGGTCTTCAAAACTATTCAAACTTTAAATTAGCCAATGTTCATTATAGCATCTCTAGTAAGGGTAAATAATATTATTGCTCTTATTTAGCACAACACAATATGCATACTTTCACAATAGAATTCCTATACTTATTACTGATTCATGATAAGGAGAAATATATTTTCATATTTAGTATTTTTCTTCTACAAAAACTCAAGTTATCTTTTTAAGTTTGTTTTGCTTTTGTCAAAATATTAAAATTACCAAAAATATTTAAACTTTCTTTAATGCAAAAATTTCTTTAGTTTATATAATTATCTTTTTAAAAATAGAAAGTTTTCCAAAAAGTACTATTGCATATCTTTCCCGTGGGTTCAATATTCAGGTCTTAATCAAAAAGTCTTATATTACTTGATAACGATACATATACTTGCATAGTATCCTAATATATATAAATTAAAAGTTAAATTCTAATTTTTCTTCAAGATCAAGCTTTTGGTCATGTTGCAAAATAAAGAATTATAAGTGAAAAATATAATCAAAATTATTGTTATACTGTTGCATATAAAGCAGTTTCGGGATCAAGTTTTTGGCGCCGTTGCTGGGGAAGTGAAGTGAAAATTGTAAAGAATCTATTAATTTCGAAGCAAATTTCTATTTTCAAAAAATTTAAATTATACTTTTAGTTATTGTATTTTATTTTTTGTGTGTTTAGTTTTATTTTTTTTAAGTTAATGTACACGTAGTTCAGGTTCTGAAGGACTAGTACCCTATGATTCTAAATTAGAGAGGATTGTTAAAAAAATCAGAAAAACCAAAAAAATTAAAAATCTTGAAAAATCCAAAAAAAATACAGAAATGGTATCAAAATGCTGAAATTCATCAAGAGTTTAGACCATGAAGATATTATGCCAACCCTACTGTAGATGAACTTTATTGTAGTATTCAAAAACCTACTGTGGTGGCTAATTCATTTGAGCTTAAACTTGCTATTATGCAAATGATATCAAATAATCAGTTTGGGGGATCACTAACTGAAGATTCAAATTTACAACTTGCAGATTTTCTAGAATGGTGCACTACATTTAAATACGATGGTGTATCAGATGATGCCATAAGATTTAGGTTATTTCCTTTCTCACTGAGGGATAAAGCTAAGATGTGGTTGAATTTGTTAGCACCTGGATCTATCAAAACTTGGGGTGATTTAGCACAAAAATTCCTTGCTAAATATTTTCCACCATAAAAACTGCAAAGCTTTGAAATGATGTTACATCTTTTAATCAATTTGAAGAGGAATCTATTTATGAAGCATGACAAAGATTTAAAGAACTCTTAAAAAAGTTTCCACACCATGCTATAATAGATTGGTTAATAATTCAAACTTTTTATAATGGATTAGTTGGATCTCTTAGATCAATTATTGATCGTTGCTGGTGGTTCAATGATGTAAAAACCATTTCATGATGTCTATGCTTTAATTGAAGAAATGGTTACCAATAATTTTCAATGGACTTTTGAGAGGGTGAATCCTAAGAAAGTAGCCAATATTCATGAATCTGATGCATTTACTATAATAGCAGAAGTTGGATAAGAAATTTTCAAAATTTCTGGAAATATTTAAGAAGCTTACAATTACTATTCCATTTGTTGAAGCCTTAAAACAAATGTCAATCTATGTAAAGTTCATGAAGGATATTCTCAATAAGAAAAGGAAGTTTGAAGATAATGAGAATGTTGCACTTAATGAGGAGTTCAGTGTTATAATTCAGAAAAAGCTTCTTGAAATGCTTAAAGATCCTGGTAGCTTTACAATTCTATGTGCAATAGAAGACATATTTTATGAGAAAGCTTTATGTGATTTAGGTGCAAGTATTAACCTTATGCCATTATCAATATTCAAAAGATTGGTATTAGGAGAAATAACCCCTACTACTGTAACTCTGTAGTTAGCAGATCATTCGATAAGAAACCCTAAAGGAGTTATAAAAGATGTCCTAGTGAAAGTGGATCAATTTATCTTTCCTGTTGATTTCATTGTGCTAGATTTGGAGGAAGATAAAGAGATACCTATCATTTTGGGGAGTCCTTTTCTAGACATAGGAAGAGCAATGATAGATGTGTTAAAAGGGGAATTAACAATGCACGTCAATGATCAAACTGTTACTTTCAATATTTTAAGATCAATGAAATATCCAACAAAAGGTAAAGATGATGAATGTTTTAGGATGAATGTTATAAGATATCTAAGTGAATGTCATTTCAAAAAAACTTATGAAGAAAAATTTGAAGATAAAGATTTGGAACACAAGTAAGAAGAGAAATTAGATCGATGTGAAGAACTTTTTAAGGATGATTCAAACTATGTTTGAGAAAGTTTTGAAATTTTGTACATGATAGACAAAGATAAATCATTTTGTCCATCAATTAAAAAACCTCTAGAACTTTAGTTGACGTTACTTCCTGAACATTTAAAATATACCTTTTTAGGAGATTCCTTTACTTTACCAGTTATAATTTTCTCAAAATTAACGATGAAAGAAGAAGAAAGGTTGATGAAAATTTTGAAAAATTTTAAGAAAGCCTTTGGATTGACAATTGCTAATAATAAAGGAATCAGTCCTTCAGTTTGTATGCATAGAATTCATATGGAAGAGAACTGAAAGCCCAGGGCTGATCCTCAAAGGAGACTGAATCATGTTACGAAAGAAGTTATTAAGAAAGAAATTTTGAAGTGGTTAGATGTTAGAATTATCTACCCTATTTCAGATAGTGCATGGATTAGTTCAATTAATTATGTTCCTAAGAAAGGAGAAGTAACTGTAACAGTGAATGAACATAATGAATTAATACCTGCTAGATAAGTTACAGGGATTAAAATATGCATTGATTATAGAAAATTAAATCTTGACACTAGAAACGATCATTTTCCATTACCTTTTCTAAATCAATTGCTGGATAGACTAGCTGGGCATAAATACTTTTGTTTTCTAGATGGATATACGGGTTATATCTCTTAAGGATCAAGAGAAAACAACTTTTACCAGTCCTAATGGTACTTTTGTTTTTAGCAGGATGCCCTTCGGTTTATGTAATGTCCCTGCTACATTTTAAAGATGTATGATGATAATTTTTGGTGATTTAATTGAAAAATGAATTGAAGTATTCATGGATAATTTTTCAGTGTTTGGAACTTCCTTTAACTCATGTTTATAACATTTATCTAAAGTTCTTAAGAGCTGCGAAGAAACAAATTTAGTGCTTAATTGGGAAAAAAACCAATTTATGGTAGTAGGAGAAATTGTATTAGGTCATCAAATATCAAAAAATGGCATGGAATCAGATCTTCCTAAAATTCAAGTGATTGCAATTTTACTCTATCCAACAAATTTAAGGGAAATTAGGGGTTTTTTAGAACATGATGGATTCTACAGCCGATATATTAAAGACTTTTCAAAGATTGCTAAGCCTTTATGCCATTTACTAGAGAAAGATGCAATTTTCAATTTTAATGAAGAATGCCTAAAAGCTTTTAATTTATTAAAAGACAATTAATCACTACACCAATTATAGTTTCACCAAACTGGCGAAAATCTTTTGGATTAATGTGTGATGCTAGTGATTATGCTATAGGAGCTGTTTTAGGACAAAGATATTATAAAAGTTTTAAAGTAATTTACTATGCTAGTAAGACTCTAAAAGATACTTAAATCAATTGTACAACAACTAAAAAAGAGTTACTAGCAATAGTATATACTTTTGATAAATTTAGATCATATTCAATTGGAACTCATTGTGTAGTGCATATAGATCATTCTGTTATTAAGCACTTAATGAAAAAGAAGGATGTTAAACCAAGACTTAAGATGATTCTTCTTTGCAAGAATTTAATTTTGAAATAGTAGATCAAAAGGGGACTGAAAATCAAATTGCTGATCATTTGTCCATACTTGAGTTAGAAAAACCACTTTGTTTTGAAACAGAATTAATGAACATTTTCTAGATGAAAAATTTTTCACTATTAATGAGTTGTGTGTTCCGTGGTATGCTGACATTGTGAAATTTATTGTTAGTGATATTATACCCTATGGAATGACATACCAAAAAAAGAGGAAATTTATTTCTGAAGCTAAGACTTATTTTTGAGATAACATATTTTTATATAAACATGGAAAGTATCTAATCATTTGAAGATGTGTACCATTAAAGGAAACTTATGAAATTATTGAAAAATGTCATAATTCTGATTTTGGGGGACATTTTGGTGTTGATAGAACAACATAAAAAATTTTACAATTTGGATTCTATTGGCCTACAATTTTTAGAGATGTTAATGCTCATATCAAAACTTGTGATAGATTTCAACGAGTAGGCAATATTTCTAGAAGAAATGAGATGCCCCTCAATTATATGTTAGAAGTTGAAATAATCATGTTGACATCACTTTTAGTGAAGGTCTTAAAATAACATCCATAGTCCAAACTCAACTTGAGGAATCTTATGGTTTAAGATTCTCAAACTCATTTAAAAGACCTAAAATGATCATTGTTATTATTAAGATAACGGGTCTACCAACATTGAGTTCTTTAGACATACATAGGGTTATTAAAACCTTAAAAATAGAAATAACCCTCAAAGCACTCATTTTGAAGCTTAACAATGACAATACCCTAAATGATCAGATCAGTGGTGACAAACCCTAATCTGGTCAAATTTTGACTTAATGGTCACCATAATGATCATAAATTCAACATTGACGAATTTGACCCAAATAGTCAATTTTGGTCAGCTCTGGTCAACATTGGTCAACTTGGGTTAAAATATTTTATTTTGGACCAAATTGATGAAATTGGTCAAATCATCAACACCCAAAATCATTTTGACCAATTTATGAGTTAATATTATAATTTCCTACATTTTTAATTAATTACATAATTAATTAAAAATGAATTTATGAGCATTTAACCCTAAATTAAATGACATATCAAATCCATAAATAATTTTAAAAATTATATCGAACACATGAATGGTCATCTAATAGGTCATTCATGACCCATATGACCTATTATAGCCCATGACACATCCTTGACAAAAGACAAAAATTATTATGGAGAAATCATGAAGGAAGGAACTTAAGTGTCATTTCTTCATGAATGATGGAATGAAAGTGTGGTAAGCTCATCTTACACCTCCATCACCTTCCAATGACAAAGAGACTTGTACCAACCTCATTTTCCCATGATTAAGGTAATCATGAGCTTAACATAATGAGGGATGATGAGGAAGGGTATGTCATCCCTTCCTCAACATCATTAAATGACCCACAAATTTCACTTGGTGAAGGCTCTATCTGGTTAAGTTGCCACTCACACCACCCAAGCTTGCCAATGGACGATGGCCAAAATGGAAGCTCGGATTTTAAACCGAAATAAAGATTTTCAAGGATAATTGATGGAGATTTTTATCCATATAATGATTACCTTTAGAACTTATCCTCAGATCATTCTAAGGATAAAATCTACCTTCCCCGCATAGCCTTGAGCCAGGAAACCACCATTAATAGCTATAAATGTGCTGGCCGTAAGCTTCCGTGGAGGAGGAGGAAGGATACAATGCTCAAGGGAGGAAACCTTCAACAGTGAAATTCTTCCCAATCCTATAGGCAATCGATTTCCCATAAAATCAAGCTTTCTAACTTGCTGTCCTCTCCCAATTTAACCTCCCCGAAACTCACCAAAAAAAGGACATCTTTTGGGTCCTACATAAACCTCTCCCAATCCTCAGATTAATTGTTCCTACAACTTACCTAAGGTGTCGAAAAAGATTCTAATCAAAATTGGATCTTCTCGCGAGCTCCAACCTAGTTCCACATCAAGCCGTGAACCCGTTTTGGTGAATTACTACTTGCACTCAATCTCACCCAAAATTGAACATAATAGGAGCTTCGTAAAGACCTAGGGAGCACTCCAGACGAACTTGATTGAAGCTTCACTTCATTAACCCAAGGTATGGCCATTTCGACCTAGATCTCGCTTGGTTTTGGTCAATTGTGAAACGAACCATTTCACACCCAACTAATCATCGTATATATGGGTTCGCCCCCTCGAGATGAAGCTATAGGAACAAATTTCATTCGATTTCATCAAGAATCCAGTGAGAATTTGTCCTTGGATAATAGATAGCCCAAGAGAAAGGGCAGACGAAGAAGACGCATGGATTTCGTCCGTTTCCTTGTTTTAAAAATGGACGACTACGATTAAATTCTACCTAATTCCGTGTTCTGATCTCTGCAGTGGATCAAACGCATTTTTTATGCGTACAAGGACACGCGGTGCCCCAGAGATTATTTTGATTAATTAAGATTTAATTAAATTGAGAATAATCTTAAAAGCTTCAAAAATTGATATTTTGACACACAAAAATCACAAAAATAAAAAAAAAATACCTCTGAACTGAGGACAATGAGTAGAATATTTTTGAATTAAAATTTAATTAATTATGTTTAATTTTTAATTAAGTAATTATTCTCTGGAGTAATTTAATTACTAAAAGTTATTTATAATTTTAAAAATTTTAAAAAATTTTTGGAATTATCTATAAGTCTTAAGGAACCTTCCATATTTTTCCCACATCCAGAAAAACTCCCTAGACATCAATTTCTTAATTTATCTTTAAAATAATTATAAAAATTGAGGAAATTGGAAATTAAAATTAGAAATGGTTTGAAAACTTAGAGTGAAATATTTGAACTCTAAAACAACAAACTTTTAACCATACAAAAATTTAAAAATGACATTTCATTTCTAGGGTTAAATTTGTAAAAATAAAAAAATTACATCTTTACCCTAGTCTTCTTTAGGCTTGGACACTAGCCTTAGTGACACTTAGAATTAACCAAACTCTAATCTTAAGACCCAAATAGCATAGGGTCTAATTCACATCCTCATGACCATTGAGTCTAACCCCATAGACTCAATATGACAAGATATTTAAACCCAAACTTGATCTGAATTTAAGTCAAATCAAACAAGACACTTAAACCAAAACTCTAATTAGTTTTGAAACCACCTTTAAACTTAATTAAACCTATTTAAACCTTAAATACATGAGGTTTAACTTAATACACACCTAATTAGGTTTAAACCACATTTATACCTAATTAAACCCTAGTTAAACCTAAACTACATTAGGTTTAACTGAACAAACCCTAATTTGGTCTAGACCACATTTAGGCCTAATTAGAAATTAGTTAAACCTTAACTACATTAGGTTTAACTTAATACAAACCTGGTTAGGTTTAAACCACCTTTAAACCTAATTAAACCTAGTTAAACCTTAACTACATTAGGTTTAACTCAATACACTTCCAATTAGGTTTAAACCATAGTTTGACCTAACTAAACCCTAGTTAAACCTTAACTACATGACATTTAACTGAACAAACCCTAATTAGGTCTAGACTACATTTAGACATAATTAAACCTTAGTTAGACCTTAACTACATTAGGTTTAACTTAATACAAACCTAATTAGGTTTAAACCACCTTTAAACCTAATTAAACCTAATTAAACCTTAACTACATTAGTTTTAACTCAATACACACCTAATTAGGTTCAAACCACATTTAGACCTCATTAAATCCTTGTTAAGCCTTAACTACATTAGGTTTAACTTAACAAACCCTAATTAGGCCTAAACCACATTTAGACCTAATTAAATTAAATTTGGTTTAATACAAAATCAAACTTTAATTAGGTTTAAAAGACATCATTAGACTTAATTAACCCATTAAACCTTAATAAAATTAGGTTTAATACAAAATCAAACTTTAATTAGGTCTAAAAGACAACATTAAACTTAATTAATCTATCAAACCTTAATTAAATTAGGTTTAATACAAAATCAAACTTTAATTAGGTCTAAAAATAGCATTAGACTTAATTAACCCATTAAAACTTAATTAAACAAGGTTTAATACAAAATCAAACTTTAGTGGGTCTAAAATACATCATTAGACTTAATTAACTCATTAAACCTTAATTAAATTAGGTTTAATACAAAATCAAACCTTAATTCAGACTAACCACATTTAGACCTAATTAAACCTTAGTTAAACCTTAACTACAGTAGGTTTAACTTAGGTTTAAACCACATTAAGACCTAATAAAACCGTAGTTAAAACTTAACTACACTAGGTTTAACTTAACATACCCTAATTAGGCCTAAATCACATTTAGACTTAATTACCCTAGTTAGACCTTAACTACCTTATGTTTAACTCAACAAATCTTAAATTAGGTTTAACCCTTATTAGACCTAATTAATCAATTAAACCTAACCAAAATTAGGTTTAATTAACTTTTAAACCCAATTAGACTTAATCCATATTAAGTCTAATTAATAAATTAAACCTTACCAAAATTAGGTTTAATTAACATTAAACCCAATTAGACTTATCCCATATTAAGTCTAATTAATCAATTAAACCTTACCTAAATTAGGTTTAATTAGCCTTAAACCCAATTAGACTTAACCCATATTAAGTCTAATTAATGAATTAATCCTTAAATTAGGTTTAATTAACCGTAAACCCAATTAGACTTAACCCATATTAAGTCTAATTAATCTATTAAACCTTAGTTAAATTATGTTTAATTCACCTTAAACTCAATTAAACTTAACCCATATAATGTCGAATTAATCAATTAAACCTTACCAAAATTACGTCTAACCCTAATTAGGTTTAATCAATCCAGAAAACTTAACTTGAGTTTAACCTAACTTGAACTCAAGTTAACCCAAACATTAGGTTCAACCCACATTCAACCTAACTTAACCAAAACCTAATTTGAGTACAACCTAAATTGAACTCAAGTTAACCCAAACATTATGTTCAACCCACATTAACCTAACTTAACCAAAACTTAACTTGAGTTCAACCTAACTTTAACTCAAGTTAACTCAAACATTAGGTTAAACCCTTACTGAATCCAAATCAACTTCAAACTTAAGCTCAACCCTTATTGGACTCAAGTCAAACATATAATTTAGGTTCAACCCAACCTGAATCTAAGTCAACCAAACTCTAGGTTCAACATATATTGAACCTAAATTAAACCTTCAACTTAGACTCAATTAAAATTGAACTTAGGTCAACATAAACTTTAGGTTCAATCCAAATTGAACCTAACTCAACTCAACCCCCTTAAGTCTTAATTACATTAGACTTAATTCAATTCAATCCTTAGGTTCTACCTACATTGAATCTAAATACCTTAAGTCCTAACTACATTGGACTTAAAACCAATTCAATCCTTAGGTTCTACCTACATTGAACCTAAATACCTTAATTCCTAACTACATTGGACTTAAAACGAATTTAATCCTTAGGTTTTACCTACATCAAGCCTAAATACTTTAAGTCCTAAGTACGTTAGACGTAAAACCAATTCAACCCTTAGGTTCTACCTACATTGAACCTAAAACATCTTAAGTCCTCACTACATTGAACTTAAACCATTTCCAATCTTTAGGTTCTACCTATTGAACCTAGAACATCTTAAGTCCTATCCTCATTGGACTTAAAACTCTAGATTGAAGCTGAATCATCTTCAGTGTCAACGACATTAAACCTAAATCTTAGCTTTCAATTAAACTCTCTCAGTTTTAATTGACATATGACCTAAAACAAATGACATCATAAAAATCTAACTCACCGATATAAATGACATAAAATTCATCTTAAAAGATAATAAAACACAACATAAACATCAATGTTCAGATTTATGAAGATTTTTTGGATGACGCAATCTATAGTTGCTGACATGAATTATTCGGTCCTAGTTTAAACACCTTTTGGACTAAGTAAATCTGAATATTTCACGACCCCGGGATGACGGAGCCATAGACATATTGACCGGGTCGTTTAAAAATTATTCAACCAATTAAATGACCAACTAAAATTGATAAATCTGACAACATGGTTTTATGCTAATCATATTCTCTCTTGCAGATTTGTTAAAGACATAAAAACAAAATTTTGCTCTATATTTCCTTTGCATGTTATATGGTGTGCTAACTCTATTTTGCAGGACGACATTCGAAAGCAGAATTTCATGATAACAAAACCAGACAAAACAAACAAAATAAAATAAAATGGCATAAACAAAATAACATTACATAACATGGCCAAGAACAAAAATTGACATGAAAAATATAAAACAACAAAATGACAAAACAAAAATAAAATTGCAAAAAAAAAAAAAAACAAAACGACATGACTTGACATGAACAAAACAAAACCTTTAAGGTAGAATCAGATTCTTAGGAATCTATTACCACAAGAATAAAATATTTGATGTTTCTTTCCTTAATCTTGACATTTTAAAAGGAGGAGTGGTAACAAGAATCAGGAGTTTTTATAGGTAAATCTAGAATTTCCTAAGATGTAATTAACTATCGAAGCTTGCTCCTATAAGAAAATTAAGAATTCAGAATAGGTGATCAACCTAAATCTCTGGTTATCAGACCATTTATGTGGTTATCCTTATATGAGATTTTGACATTCCAGAGTCTTCTCTATAAGTATACCGCCTAACATTTTCTCTTGTTTTCTGTCATCTGCCCTTTCCCTTTTTCTTAATTCCTTTAATACTTGAGTATCTTTTACTTGATCCAAAAGATTAAGGTAAATTGGAAAATAGGGCAATAAGATTGATAAACAGAGTGGCGACTCCAACATCCATATCGACAATAAACACGACAACATGAGGGCACGAATGAGAATTGGCGGCAACAGTGGACGGCGTGTTACCTGATCTTCACCAAGAGAGATTTGGAGACTCCACTGGGGATCAAACCCAGAATCTCAAGTTAATTTTGGGGATCAAACCCGAAATTAAGTGATCTCACCTGCTAATTGTGTTCTCTTTTGCAGGTTTATTAAAGACATGAAAAAAAAAAATTTCGCTCTAGATTTCCTTTGCATTTTATAGGGTGTGCTAACTCTGTTTTACATGACAACATTAGAAAGTGAAATTTCAAGATAACAAAACCAGACAAAAACAAACAAAATAAAATAAAATGACATAGATAAAATGACTTGACATAACATAGCCATAAAAAATTTGACATGACAAATATAAAATAATAAAATGACAAAACAAAAATAAAATGGCAAAAATAAAAACAAAACGACATGACATGACATGAACAAAATAAAACCTTTAGGGTAGAATTAGATTCTTAGGATATTCTATCTTTTTGACAGATATTCTATCTAAGAAATTCTAAGATATTCTATCTTTTTGACAGATAGAATTACTTACACTGCAACACTAAGAGTTAAAATAACACACATTCTAAGATATTCTATCTTTTGATAGATAGAATTATCTTTCCTAAATTTTAACTCTACAATATTAAGTGTTCAAATAGCATGATATTCTCAGATATTCTATCTTCTAATAGGTAGGACTATCTTACCCATTCTAAGATATTATATCTTTTGATAGATAGAATTATCTTTCCTAAATTTTAACTCTACAACATTAAGAGTTAAAATGACATGACATTCTAAGATATTCTATCTTCTGACAGGTAGGATCATCTTACTCAGTTACGGCATTCTAAGATATTCAATCTTTTGACAGATTGAATTATCTTTCCTAAATTTTAGCTCTACAACATTAAGAGTTAAAATAACATAAAATTTCAAGATATTCTATCTTCTGACTGAAATTTTAACTCTACAACATTGAGAGTTAAAATAGCTTGACATTCTCAGATATTCTATCTTCTGATAGGTAGCAATATCTTACCCATTCTAAGATATTCTATCTTTTGATATAAAGAATTATCTTTCGTAAATTTTAACTCTACAACATTAAGAGTTAAATTGACATGACATTCTAAGATATTCTATCTTCTAACAGATAGGATCATCTTACTCAGTTACAACATTCTAAAATATTCTATCTTTTGACATATTGAATTATCTTTCCTAAGTCTTAACTCTACAACATTAAGAGTTAAAATAACATGGAAGGTAGGATTATCTTACCTAGATATGACATTCTCATATATTCTATCTTTTGACAGATAAAATCATCCTCTCAACATTTTAAATCTATGACATTAAGAGCTAAAATCTCATTTTAAGATATTCTATCTTTTGACAGATAGAATTATCTTTCCCAAATTTTAACTCTAAGGGCTAATGACATTCTAAGTATTATATAATTTGATAGATAGAGTTACTTAACAAAATTTTAACTCTACAACACTAAGAGTTAAAATAACATGACATTTTAAGATATTCTATCATTTGAGAGATAGGACTATCTTACTTAATTATAGCTCTTTGATAATAAGAGTATCCACGAAATTTGTGACAGACATACCATATGTCAAGACATTCTACGACATTTGTGACATACATTTTATCACAGACATACCATGACAATCACAACAGGAAATGACAACAAACAATCCATGACAATCGCAAAAAACATACCATGGCAATGACAACAGACATACCATGCCAATCGCAACAAACATACCATGATAACGACAACAGACATTCCAAGACAATCACAACAAACATACCGTGATGTTCAGACATTTCATAACATTCAGACATTTCATGACATTCACGACAAACATTTAATAATATTCATAATGAAAATTCCATGACATTTACTTCATGACAGGCACAATAGACATTCTATGACCGCTACAATAACCATTCCATGATATTCACGATGAACATTCAACAAACATTCTATGACAATCATGACATACATAGACATTCTATGACATTTACAACAGACACGATAGACATTCCATGACATCCATGATAGAACTTCCATGATATCCATGATAGAAATCCCATGACATCTATGACAGACATCCCATAAAATCCATGACAGACATACATCCCATGATATTCATAACAGACCGACATTCCATGATATTCATGATAAACAGATATTCCATGATGTTCATAACAGACAGACATTTCATGATATTCATAACAGACATTCCATGATATTTATGACAGATACTCCACGTTCCATAATATCTATGACAATGGACATTCCATGATATTTAAGATAGACATTCTATGATGTCTATCTATGACAAACATTCAATCATATCTATGAAAAACTTCCAGTTTACAAAACAAGTCTAAAACCATTTGACATTTCACATTATTAGAACTTCTGTGATGGGCCCCCGAAATTGACCTTTTCCTATCCCCAAGGTTCTGATATATATCAAACAATCAATCCAGAAAGGAATAATCCAAGACAAAAATTGCAACATTTTGACAAGAAAACATGATGCCCTAATAACTGGGTCCTTTACAAATCTTTAGACTGGGTCCTAAGCAAATTTCAAAAAAAAAATTGTGTGACCAAAATGCGAGTAATTGACTAAGGATATTACGAGCCTTTTAATCTCATGCCAAGTGGTTGGGTCCTTGCTTTTGAGTGAGTTATAATATCTTTGAATTTATCTTAAGAATTTTTTTAGAAGTATTAATTCAGGATGGTTGGGCATTCAAAACCCTTAAAATATGCTCTACTAGATATAGTAATTCTTCGAGAAGAAGCTTGAGGAGAGCATGAAATAAAAACTTGGTGTTTGAATTCAGACATTCAAAATCTTTAAAATGCTTCACCATATATAGTAAAAAAAAATTGAAGTGGGCATAAAATCAAAAATTGGTGTTCGGACATTCAAAACCTTTAATATGCTCCGTAAGATAAAAATTTGAGGTGAGCATGAAATCAAAAATTGGTGTTTGAATTCAGACATTCAAAATCCTTAAAATTTGTTCTACCCGATATAGTAATTCTCTAAGAAGAAGCTTGAGGTGAGCATGAAATCAAAAATTGGTGTCCAAACTCTCCCTTAATTAATATAACCTTAGAAACTGACTTAATAAAATCTCGCCGATATTATATTCAAGAGAAAAATTAAGTGATCTTGTCTTTTGGTTGGGTATTAATTGGCTCAGACATATCTTTAGAAAATAAAAATATTTTGATCATATAATCAAAATTTTGAAATTTACCTACACCCAGAAAGAGGGAACTAAGGTAAAAGATAGAGTTATTAGCAAATTGAAATTCACGAATAACAAAATCATTTCTGAAACACAATCTAAACAACCTTGAAAAAAGTAGTGAGAGGGCCCAGACACAATCAAAACGATCCTTTCAATTGATAGATTGTCAAAAAGTTTTACCCCAATCAATGAGTAGTATTTAAAAAAATATTATGCGACAAAAAAACATAATGACCCATTTGTAAACTAGGAAACAAACGACAAAAAAATGATGACATCAACTAAACTTCACCAAACGACATAAAATTGATTCTCAACCTTCACACAAAGTAAATGACAAACATGAACAAGAAAAAGTAATCTCTTTCTGAAGATTTAAGCCCAACAAACGTTAAGAATTCAAAACAAATCAGTCAATTGTATGTGTTTTTCTACACATACTTCTCTGTTATAGGATGTAAGATCTTCCCGACATTGGCTTTCCTTAAGCTTTTCTTATGGGTTAGGATATAAGTCTCCTAGCATTCCTTCCCAAGACAAACATATCGACATCTTTGAGAAGTAGTATAAGACCTCCTTATGGTATCTACTCTCCTACTATTGGAAATAAAGGCTTTCTTGATAGAGAGTTTTGATCTTCCAGTAGTTATTCCTTTAAGATAGGATATGAGTCCTATAGCTGTCCTTATCAAAACTCACTGATATTGACATTTGACATCTTTAGGAGGTAGTATAAGATCTCCTTATGGCATCTACTCTCCTACTATTGGAAATAAAGACCTTCTTGATAAGGAACTTTAGCTTTCCAGTAGTTATTCCCTTGAGATACAATGTAAGTCCAATAGCATTCCTTCTCAAAACTGACAAACATTGACATTTGACATCTCTAGGTGCTAGTATAAGATCTCCTTTTGGCATCTAATCTCCTACTATTGAAAATAAAGACCTTCTTAATAAGGAGCTTTAGCTTTCAAGTAGTTATTCCTTTGAGATAGGATGTAAATCGTATAACATTCCTTCTCAAAATTGACAGACATTGACATTTGACATTTGTAGGTTGTAGTATAAGACCTCCTTAAATGGATTATGTCATCTACTTATCCTTAACTAGTGGAAATAAATACCTTCTTGATAAGGAACTTTGGTTTTCCAATAGTTAATCCTTTGAGAAAGGATATAAATCGTATAGCATTCCTTCTCAAAACAAACAAACATTGACATTTGACTTCTCTAAGTTGTAGTATAAGACCTCCTTAAATGGATTATGGCATCTACTCCCCTAACTATTGGAAATAAAGACCTTCCTAATAAGGAGCTTTGGTTTTCCAGTGGTTATTCCTCTGAGATAGGATGTAAGTTGTATAGCATTCCTTCTTAAAAAAACTGACATATATTGACATTTGACATCTCTAGGTTGTAGTATAAGACCTCCTTAAATGGATTCTCCATTTAATTAGGATTAGCTTAAGGGCACGTTTAGCATATAGATATGTTCGTCACACTTAGACAAGTCTATAGGATCAAACCCGAGGTCATTTGGTGGAGAAATGGGAGAGACCTTGAGGCTTTAGTGTGGATGGTTACGGGTTTACTCTATTCGGGGACGACGATGCAGAACCATTGGATCGTGTGTGTATCAAATGAATGGCTATGATTGCACTTGATGGGAGCGCAATTCATAAAGTGCAGGCCGAATCAGCGGCTATGTGAAAGGCGGCATCCAATTAAAGTGCGCCACGCGTGTTCTTCGAGCCACCTAGGATCTATTCAATGACGCACGCTTAATAGATAAATAGGAAATTAAATAAATTAGAAAATGATCCCTAACTTCAAAAATCCATATCTTGGTGTAGAAAAATTACAAAAATAAAGTAAAAATACCATATTGCTCAGTGAACAGAGGAGAATAATGTAGAAATAATTTGAAGTTTATGTGATGCATGTTTTATTTTTAAATAATTAAACAATGTTTTGAGTCTTTAAATTTTCCATGCTTGTAGACATTTTATCATAGCTTGAAATTTTGGCTTGTTTTGCATTTGCCTTAGGGATCATTCTTTGATTTTTCTAAAGTCATAGAAGACCTCTAGATAGAGATCCATATTTTTCAAGTTTATGTCTATTATTTTCATAAATTAATCATAATAATTAGCATGTTGCTTACAATATTCCAAGAATATTTTGGAAGGTTTATTGTGGTCAAAGAACCCTTTGGAAAATATTTCATGGGTTAAGTCATTAAGAATACACTTAACTTTCACCAAACCCTAAAACACAAAGAAAATTAATTTGGGAAAAATAAATATCTAAATGACTTGATTTTTAATCACCACTGTAATATGAAGTTCATAGAACTCCTCATAAAAAATTTCAAAATATTTGGAGCTCATTTAATAACTCAAACTGATTTTCAAATTTAAATTTCAATTTTTAACACTAAAATGATTTTTAACAATTAAAATATAACTCAAAAAAATTATAAAAATAAGTTGTTGCAGTTCTCTGTGATCAGATGAATTTTCTAAAAATAAAATTGTAATTAAAATAAAAATTTTATTTTTAAGCTTTTCTTTAATATTTAAATAATTAAAAAATGATAAAAATCACAAAATAATAAAATTCATGGAAATGTTCTAAATTATTTCGTAACCACTTAGGAACAATTAGAATATTTTTCCTGATTTTCTAAGTGAAGATATTGAATTTTAAAGGCTAAAAATGTATTTTCACTAAAATAATCCTAAAAATTCAAAGAAAAATAAAAAAAATGTGAAATTTGTTTCTTTGGGTTCCTTGATCTCACAGATATTTAATAAAAATATAAAACTTATTTTTCCACATTTAAAATAATTTATAATTAATAATTCTCGAGACTTGATTTTTAATCACCACTGTAATATGAAGTTCATAGAACTCCTCATAAAAAATTTCAAAATATTTGGAGCTCATTTAATAACTCAAACTGATTTTCAAATTTAAATTTCAATTTTTAACACTAAAATGATTTTTAACAATTAAAATATAACTCAAAAAAATTATAAAAATAAGTTGTTGCAGTTCTCTGTGATCAGATGAATTTTTAAAAAATAAATTTTTAATTAAAATAAAAATTTTATTTTTAAGCTTTTCTTTAATATTTAAATAATTAAAAAATGATAAAAATCACAAAATAATAAAATTCATGGAAATGTTCTAAATTATTTCGTAACCACTTAGGAACAATTAGAATATTTTTCCTGATTTTCTAAGTGAAGATATTGAATTTTAAAGGCTAAAAATGTATTTTCACTAAAATAATCCTAAAAATTCAAAGAAAAATAAAAAAAAAATGTGAAATTTGTTTCTTTGGGTTCCTTGATCTCAGAGATATTTAATAAAAATATAAAACTTATTTTTCCACATTTAAAATAATTTATAATTAATAATTCTCCAGAATTTAAAATAATTCTAATAACTCACATAAAATTCAAAAAATCATGAAATTTGGTCCCAATGATTCTCTATTCTAAGTCTACCTCCAAGAAAAATTTCAAGGGATTAGTCTTTACCTTGGTCAAGTTAGGAAATTTTCTTTGAAAAATCATATTTCTTGCATATAAATAAATATATAAATTAAGTTAAAAGTTCAAAAATCACATTTTCTCCTCCGATGTCTTAATTGACCCATGGGTGAGGTAGGATGCAAATTCCAAAGTCAATTAAATTAAATTTGATGAATTATGAAGTATTAGAGCATTAGGTGCAAAGTATAATTCTGAAAATTTAGCCTTAATTAACATTTAGGCTTATTTCAAGAAAGGGAAATGGGCAACCTTTAAACATAATTAACATATTTGGATGACTGTAACATAAGGGATTAATTGGTAGAAACCAATCTCACTTCTTTAAATTAAAGAAAAAAATTGTAATTTCCTAAAATTATTAAAATTCGGAAGTCTAGTCAATTAAATGATCCTAGACTTAGCGATATGATTTCGAGTGTTGATAACTCACTAATTTAACACCTCTACTTGATGTTCAAATGACTTAAAAAAATTAATTATCATCATCATTTAAAATTCAACTTATATATATATATATATACATACGACATCTATCAAAAATCTTAAGGGCTTAATTGTTACCTAAGCTAAATCAAATTTCGTTAAATGAGGATTAGAAAAGTGAACATAATTAAAAATTGAACAACTTTAAGAACACTATAAGCCCAAATTAAAAAGTTGGCTAAGTGTCTTAATAACACTAATTTGCCCCCTTTAAAGGTCTTCACGTGCATAATTCTAAAATTAAATTATAAGTGATAATTACCCAACACTTAGGGATGATTGAAACTTCAATATTCATTGAGCATTAAAGGTATTTACAGGATGGGATATTAAGCAACATTATAAGTTTAAGAAGAGCTCAAAACTTTTCATCAGTTAGTGAGAGGGAAGCATGTACCTGTTTCTTTCTCCAGAACTGTTGGATACCTCGGAGATCATTTAAACTTAATATATTTTGCTTAACAAAAATCATCCTTAATTAAATTAATTGGGACCCACCAAGATATGTTTTAGGGTTGGGGAGATCACTAAACCTTACTTTTTTGCTTTATATAAAGTGTTCTTACATGCATTTTGAGTTTTAGGTGATGGAATGAGAAGACTCGCTATGTACGCTTTTTATAGTTGCAGTGACGTCTTTCTTGTACTTTCATATTGTACTTTTTATGCTTACAAAACTTGTATGTTAAACAACGATGTCACCCTGCATGATAACCAAAATTGCTATGATAGCCAAACACTAGAACCCAAAACCAAAATTAAAATCAACCGAGATAAAAATCACCTCCACAACATTAAAAATACAAAACAACTCAAAATTTAATCACAAACATCACAAAAACCACAACTACAACTAAATTAAGAAGTCTTTATCGGATGTCGGGAATCACTCGGAGGAAGTAACCTACGGTTGCTAACGTGGCTTCCCACAGTCTAAATGAAAGTACATAATTCATTAAGTTGAGTTTAGTAAACTCATTTGGACTAAGTGAATCAAATAGAAAATAGTGGTTCCGGAATGAGGGAAACGTAGGATACTAATCAGTGTCGCTCTAATCTACTTTAACATGCCTTTTTAAAGAACTTCAACCATAGGGCCACCCAATTTGACATCATAACTTGACACCATAGAAAACTTAAACTCATCACGAGAAGGAGGTTGGAGCTAGCATGGTGGGTAGCACGACCATCTTTAACAGCAAAACTAGTTTTCCCCAATGAAACCATTTCCTTCCTTAGAATTAAACAACAAGCCATAGAACTTCAACCATAGGGCCACCTAAATTTTTTCCATCTTGTGACTTGCCTTGCTGATATTAACTTATTATATTCACTCAAAGTCACTGTCACTCTTCCTTTCTTAGGAAGGAAGAGAATTAGACTAACCCATGCAATATCTAAAATAAAGTAGATAATTCCAGCATCTAACGACTTAAAATTTTCTTTCTTAATAACTTCTTTCATAATAGGATTCAATCTCTTCTGAGGATCAGCTCTTGATTTATAGTTCTCTTCCATATTAAATTTATGCATACAAATTGAAGGACTGATTCCTTTAAAATTAGCAATTGTCCATCTAAAGGCTTTCTTGTAACTCTTTAAATTTTACATCGAACTCTCTTCTTCTTCTATAGTTAATTTTGAGGAAATTATAACAGGTAAAGTTCAGGAATCACCTAAAAAGGCATACTTCAAATGTTCAAGAAGTAACTTCAACTCAAGCTCATGAGGTTTTCCAATTTTTTGGACAAAAAGATTTATCTTTTTCTTTCGTATTCAAAACTTCAAAACTTTCTTAAAGATAATTTGAATCTTCCTTATACAAATCTTCATATTGATCTAATTCATCTTCTTGCTCATGTTCCAACTCTTTCATTTCAGATTTTTCTTCATATGTTATTTTAAATGACATTCACTTAAATATCTTACATTTAATTATCTTATTCTTATTGCAACTATCATTTTCAAGAAGTAATAGAATAGGTGAACAAAAATAAGTACAACAAAATGAAACAAAAAAATTTTAAGAGCCAAAAAACTTAGAGAAAAGAAAATAGAGCTAAGAGGGTACACCGATAGAAAACCAAGAGAGCTATTAGCAGAAGACCGACAAGTCTACACGACATAGTAAACCCCCCCTAAATCGGGACCCGAAGCTAACCAAGCTGTCCAAACTAAAAACCCAAGTCAATTGAGAGTGGAGAGAAGACATCAATCGGACTTTCGCCCAAATCCAACTCAAGGGAAAAGTTTTGTGCCGCCTGCCATTGTACAGACACCTCTGAGACTCTTTATCGAAAAGCAGGGCATCGTCTATGACATACTCCAAGAGCATCTCATAGGAACTTTTGTTAAGAGGTTAGTTATCTATCGGATTATGGTGGTTCACCCTCTGCTAGATAGTCTGACCTCACTCTATTGACAGGGGGTCCTGATTCAGGTATTGATAATGACAATTCACATTTTGCCCGGTAGCCGACCCGAAGATCATCACAAGTCGACTGACAACACCAATTCAATATATTCAGACTAGTGGGCATGCCTTATTAAAGCCCTATGACCTCAACCAACCATGTAATAAAGATAGCCAAGTCTTAGGCTTACACTTATAAACTACAAAATTTATTCTATAACGCCCCCTAAAAAGGTAAGAGAAACTACACATATCATGCCCTCTCATCTATTAATAGGGAATTATTTCCCCAACAAAAGACTGATAAAAAATACATTTTACAGTTCATCTCTCACTCTCTCACTCACTCTCTCTCTATCACTCCATCTCTCCCTCTCCCTGTCCCTGTCCCTCTCCCTCTCTCCCTCTTTGACGGATAAATCAGGACTCATCAATAATTATATACTGGATATATCGATTGAATAAAAGTAAATAATTAAATTTATCAAAAAACATGACTAGATAATTTTGAGGTGACGTTGCTTACCAACTTAACATAACGCACTACAATCATGTCATATGAGAAAGCCTCAACCAAAAAAAAATAAAATAAAACCATAGTAAATTTTTATAGACAATTATTTGCAATCAAAGTAAAAAGAAAAAAAAGACAACAATTTTTAGGACGCATCCTTAAAAGTCATATAACATAACCAAAGCTTCCTCAATTTTGCGTTGCTCAATGTTATCAAAAACAGTTTTAATATATAACACAAATATGCTTTCAACATCACGAATTGTCAAAAGCGTCTTCTCTAACTTCATAAGCATACCGATAGATTTATGCAACATATAAACAATTTAGTAAAAAAGAACATTAAAAAAACCTGTTTTTAACAAAATACACCATTTAAAGTTTAAATAATTAAAAACGACCATTAATATTTTAAAAGCTCAACAACTTAACATTATCGACACGAAGACCATTCTATATACTCTTCTATAATTTAACATTTTTGTCATCAAGCAAACATTAGCGATTTTGTAGTACAAATATATAACATTAGAAAAAAAGAAGAAAAATTTTGCAACAAATATGATGCGTACATATACAAATAAATGCTCAGCAAATATGCTTACCAACATATAAAAAAAACGCTATAAGATTAGATGAATATAAACAATGCATATCCCATCTTTGATCAAAAGGATTTAGTCCAATGATGAAACTGAAAAACTCAATGCAAATAGCAATGTACGAAAATAAGAGAAGAAATGCTGAAGCATCAAAATAACATTCTGTGCGAGCAAATAGTTAAAACCCATTGTAGACAGCCGCTACAGGTACTCCTGCTTCAGCTGCTCTGTGAGGTCTACTCTTGCGTCTGCTTCCATTATGCCTGAAGCCATTAGTCTTTGTTGTACCCTCTACTTTTGATCCGATACTGGCCTCTTTCTCTTCCAAAACTGTATCGGAATTTTCTTTTGCCCGAAAATATCTCTTTCTCTTCACATTCTCCAGAACAGTGCTGTTTTCCTCTTTAAAATGAGGTAGGAAATCATCCCCATCTTCTTCATTCTTCTCACTTCCATTTTCGTTGGCATCATTTTTCGACGGTTTTTGGGGCCTTCCCCTTTTTTTATGCAAAGGAAGTTGTTCTTCATCTCCACTGTCCGGGTCCCCATGTCTTGATGCATTTGCTATTTTCTTCCCCTTCCCTCTTCCTCTTCCCATTTATCTCAAAATCGACAGTAGCTAACACTTTCACGGTTCTTCTCAGTTTTTGAATCTGGGAAACTTAATGAACAAAATCTTGATACCAATGATTAATATACAAAAAAAATAAAATAAAATAAAGTCCAAATTAAATGACAAGGAATAGAAACAGAATTGTTATTCTGTAATCTTCTAAGAGAACTTTTCCGTGAAAATCACCATAAGTACTGTTTAAATAACTCAGATCTAAAACCAGAAAAAAAAGATAGTAGAATTACAAGTATCAAAAAGAAATCTTAAGACTTTCCAACTCCATGGCTCGCTTAAGTAACTCTCTCGAGCTCCATAAGAATATCAAACATAAAAGGGGCGAAAACATTATATAAGAAACAAAAATAGAATAAACGCAGGTGCAGCTTTGAAACTCACACAGAAAATAAGATGTTCCAGGAAAACATATGAATAAATATTCAATAAAAAGACAACGATTGATCCCATTCATCATAGATACTCATCCTTAGGATTGAAGAAAACCGAATAATCTTCCCAAAATCACAACTTTGAAATAGGAGAGAGCAAATAAATCATGTGAACAGAAAATCATTAAAAAAGAGCCATGTTTCGAAGCTGACCTTAAAGAAAAACGCCCCTCATCTGGAAGCACTTATTGTAACGCATTTCACCGAATCTGATGAAGAGAAAAGCAGTTGTTCGTACGAGCTGAACTGCGATTTTGGATGAGCTACTGGGCGCCTAGAAAATTTTGTGCAACAAAAACTTGAACTTCGACCATGGAAAGATTTCTCAAATCCATTGAATCCAAGACGGAAGAAAAGCCCACAGACAAAGAGAGAGAGAGATGGAGAGGAAAAAGCTGGAGCGGAGGGAGGAGAGAGTGCAGTCAGGATTCGGGAAGGGGGAGATATTTCCTCAATTTGTTTGACAAGAAATAAATACCAATAGAATCAAACTTATCTGAAAAAGTTCTAAGCTGCACATGATCCTACCAGTTGATTACGCAAAAAATAAAACAATAAAAAAAAATTGGCGAATTAAATTGACAGAAAAAAAATTTAAAATTGCAATTGTATTTTAATTGTAGTTATCATTTTTTTCCCATAAAAAATATTTAAATCCCAGAAATTTGTTGACTAATCACATATCAAACCTCTCTTCTATACTGCAATTTATTTTCTTACAAAATGATGAAAATATATAATTAATACTTTCCTCTGGGAGGGCAGTTCAATCTAGATAATTTTGTTATAAAAAACTATATTATTAAAGCTAGTATATTAATTTGAATTAAAAAGTAAGAAGATGTACATACATATCATTCAATTCTTTTATATTTAGATTAATAACATCTAAATTTTAATTTTTATTTGTGTTTGCTTATTATTAGAAGAAAAACTATATTTTACATTTTTTAAATTAAAATAACAATAATTTTAATTTGATATAAATAATATTTGTTGTAATAGTAAGAAATAAGACATAGATATTCGATATATAAATACATGAAAATTGGGTGGTAAATGCCCAGTAAATATAGTAACTGCAGCTCAACGGAGAAATGATATCAGCCTTTCCTAAAGAGCTCGATTGTGATAAGATCACTTGTGCTATTTTGCGTCAAAGAAACGACTAAAGAATCCGATAATCACGATGATCAGACGGCTGTTATGGAGAAACATCAGGTTGAGCTGATCATGAAACATCGGTGTACTTTTGTCCAATTGTTGGCCCCCCGGTCCTAATATAGACCCAACACGTTTACACAAATTATCACGGCCGTAGACAGGTGATTCACCGAAGCGCAGGTTGGCCATTTAAGTTAAATTTCCACTTCCCATTCACATTCAAATGTAGTCAATGCTTAATCATTGAAATAGGGTTTTATCATGAGTTGTTTAAATAATTTTTATTTTACTATTTATAAACACTAAAGAAAAATGTGAGAGGGCATATAAATAGTTTTGGGGAGCACATAATTTATATATTACTAAAACATCTCAAATGTAAACTTTTATAAACATAATACTGATATTTATATTCATGCATGAAATTATATAATTCATTTTTAAAAGTTATAATAAAATTTATTTTTTTATTTTCATGCTAAAGATTTTTGTGATATTTGTTTAATAAGAAATTTTACATAGGAGTCTTCAGAAATTTTTTATTGCTTTTCAAATATTTTTTTATTTAAATAATTGGTTTTTTTAAACAAATATAACAGAGTTTGTTTTCAAAAGAATATTTTCTTAAGAAAACATATGCCTTGTCACACGACAGTTGATTTGTGGCTGGAGAGCTTCAACTTCCTTGCCTTCACTCAAGGAGAAAATGCTTTCAGACTCCGAACGTAAGCTACAAGTGGATAACAGACGTGATACAGAATGTTTTTTTTTTCTCCTAATAGATCGTGTTCGCTGTCTGGATATAACTTTGCATCCCGACTCCGATCCAATATTTTTTCCAACAGGAAGCCAAGGATTTTGATATTGAACTTCTATTTTTAAAAAATACTTTTTTGAAACAATTTCATAAAATAGTGTTTTAATGCTCAGTAAAAATCGCAATAAGAAATTAAAAATGATTAATTTCTTATTTTCTATTTTTATTTTTATTTTTACTTTTACATTTAGTAAATTTAATTTTTATTTTGTTTTGTGTGTGAAACTGATATATATGTTTCTTAAAAATAAAAAGAATATAAAACATTCTTAGTTGGGTATTTTATTTATTTTTTTATATTTTAAATTTATATTTTTTTATAAAAGAGTTGGGTTCACCTACGTTCTAATATTAAATTCAGCAACTCTTAACACTTTTTTTCTTACTCCACGCAGCACGAAGTATTATTTGTGGGCAGGCGAGCGACGTCAGGCAACGACGGAGGGCGAATAAGCGGGTGGTGGGCAGACAAGCGGGTTGGGGCCGACGGACGACGGCTTCTGGCAGGATTTGCAGCTACTGACGACAGCGAGGACTAAATGCAAGAAGGAAGAGGGAAGCGAAAAGCGGGCAGTGGGCGGCGGAAGGCGCTCGACTGAGGCGAGCGACAGAAGGATAGAAGGCGCCAGCAGGTGGTAGTGGCGGCGAGTGGCATAAGGCTCCAGTAGGCGGCAGACAGCGGGCAGTCGGCTCTGCGAATTGTTGTTTTGGTGTTTTACAAACAATTTTTTTTTTTATAAATATTTTAAAAATAGAAGTGCACATCAAAAGATAAGAAGCAAAAATAAAATGAAAAATTGATAAACAAATACAGTTTATATGTTTTTTTTTTTCTATTTTCAGTTTTGAAAAGTAAAAAATAAAAATAAAAAATTGATGCAAAACAGCCTCTAATGTTTTGGGAAAATAACTTTTCGGAAACAATTATAGCCAAATCTATTAGGATTTTTCTTGAAAACTTTTTAAACATTGAACACATTTTTAACGTTAATTCAAAAGAGGTGTAAATGCCCACATTAATGTTCACATGAATCACATCGCATTTCAATTAAGTTCCAGAAAAAAATAACTGAATAAATCTTGTCATCGTAATATAAATTACAAACCAAATTGAAGTTTTTTAAACAATAAACATTGAACTTCAATACGTTTGATCCACATGAGAATCTCATAAGATTTAACAGCGGAATATAGATTTGCAATCTATTTTCTATTATTATTTAATTCAAATGTTGAAATGATCTATCACCATTTTAATGTAAATTTTGGCTCTCAAAGCACAGAAAAGCTAAATGAATAGCTTCCAAAAATTATTTGTAGGATCCACTATACATCAAACTTAGAAATTTATAGTGAAGATAAACATTTCTCCATAATGCATTCATGGACAGTAAAATTGAGATCTAAATAAGATAGGGTGCGGGTGAAACCAACAAAAGAGAGTGTAAGGAATGAAATTAGCGCCTTTCTATTGTTACTTGTGAGTCACGCGCAAGTGCATTCTCATACATTATCCCTGACTTTGCCCCATTTTTTGTGCAATTCAACTATCTAGAATGAGGCATCACCCAGTGCCAAATGACTTCAACAAAATCTTGAACTTTTGGTTTGCTGAAACCTAAACTGACTTCCGAAAAACACGGTGAGAGAGTTAGAGTTGAGAGGAGAAAAATGAGAGATAGAGAGCTGAGTGAGAAAGAAACGTCTATTTTGCTTTTGTCATGATTGTCTATTTACAGGGGTCTAAAAGTGCAGTTGCAACATAGAGAGAAAAATCACAATAACCACCTAAAATGGCTAAATTTTGTCGAATGAAAATTACATTTTAATACAAAGAAATATAATGACTATTGACTTCAATATATTTACGCTTCAACTTCACATGACAATTCAACCGAGAAGGATGACCAGTCGATTAATGGGAGTAGATCGATTCTAGCAAGGGGTCCTTTGTTTGATGTTTCGTCACCCTAAAGCTTCTGTCGGTCAACTCAGCCATATTGTCGATGCTTACTGGTGAATTTCCTATTCTTTTGCCCGAAACTTCAATTTCACATCTCCATTTTTTCGTTGTTCAATTCCTTCGAGATTCAGCTAGCATTTGTCTAGCATAATGTATAGAACTAATGTTTAAATTCATTTATTTTTTGCACATTTTTATGGATAAAATTGCACTTTTCATGTTTTCCTTGCAAATACAACATGTCTTGAAAGCCGAGCAATATGGAGGCGACTTGGAGCAAAGGAGTGATCCCGATATTTTTTATATGTAAAGATTTATGAAGTTGACCACACTACTTAAAGATTTTAATCCCCGAAAATACCGTCAAAAACTTGTTTCCGAAATTATAGATATGTAAAATTAATAATGTTGACTTCGCTTTGCAGAGACGCAAAAAACTTGATTTGTTATTTATGAATAAGAAATTGAAGCAATTTATGTAGGGATTCTACGCAAGTATACGTATCGTTATCAAGTAATACAGAATTTTCTGTTTTAGTCCCAAATATCGATCCCACGAGGAAGGTGTAAATTCGTAATGGAAATTTAAATCAAGAAAATTCACAACAATAAGGAAAATCTACTACACTAATTTCAAATGTTTAGGGTGCTATCAGAACTAAATTACTAACCACTAGCAAAACTGTAAAGCAAAGCTAAGCAATAACTACCAAACTATACATTTGTAATGAATTTATCAAATATGAGAAAGCATCTTTCCCACTACAATGAGTTTTTGGTTAAATGAGAGAGATAAAAGATTTTTATATATCTTGTGCCAAATAGGAGCAATTTTAATTATCTACCCTCGGTCAAGTGTTATAGAGAATCGTTTGTTAATCTTAAGTTTATTCTCTAAATCTGTGGTTAGGCTGGGAGGATACCGACTCTCACTCCAGAGCTCCCACTTCCCTTCCCCTGAAGGCTAACTCTCGCTTTAGTTCTTAAATATTAAGACCAAATTGAAGATTTTAATCTGTCACCCTAGAATCTCCAATTCTTTGCCCAACAACATATATATTTCCTTATTTATTTGCACTCAATTCTATGAATGAAACACTTCTTCATGGAACTAAATGTGATTCTCACTTTGTTGTGTAACTCATACTTCATTTCTCGGATAGTAGTTTCACAACAGATGTTAAATTTCAATTGGTTAAATTGAATAGTAAATTATGAATGGAGTGAAAAAAATCATCACAATTTATTTTATATTTTAAAATTAGCACATCCAAAAAATCTCTTCATTTCAAAATATCTCAGAGTAGGAGAAAGACAAAGAAAACTACTCACACCTCAGGAGAAAGATACAACAAAATACAAATTTCATAAATAAAAGAAAGTTTATACAACAATAATAAATAAACACCACCTATTTTTAACTCTTCCTCAAAACAAATCACTTGTAACTCCTCTTGGACTCTTTCTCTCTTCACAAGACTCTTAATTCTCTCTTCGAAGATGTAGGGAAGAATAAATCTCTCACTTCTCTTCCTATCCAACTATTCTTACATACAATGGAACAGTAAAGAAAACTCAATAACACACTAGCGGACTCCTTTTTCTTTTCAATTTCCACTCTAAATAGAGCATAATGTCAGTTTTCCAAGAGGCGTATCAAATAACTCTTCAAAAAGTGTCAAAATTTTTCGAATCTTCTAGAATTTTTCCCTGCACCGACTTCAACGTTGTCGGCACCCACGATGGCATTGTCGGCGCCAGTGGCCCAAAATTAATTTGTGCTCTCTATCAAATGGCGTCCTCGGCACCCAGTCTGGCACCGTTGGAGCCCTCACTGTTCTGGACTCCTTCCATCATGATGGCGTCGTCGTCGTCCATGCTGGCACTGTCGGCGTCCATGCTGGCACCGTCGGGGCTGAGTATTTCTCTCAAAAACGTCATTTTGACTCCAAATGTCATTCTTTTTTGCTTCCTTTTTGCTCCAAGTGCTAAAAATCATCAACCTACAATAAAACATAAAAAAATACCTTCCTTTAAAGTGCAATAACACCAAAAATGAGTATAAAATATAGGTCTAAAAATGCAAATATTTTTTATGCATCAATATCTCCCAAACTTAAAAGTTACTTGCCCACAAGTAACTCCTTTACTACTTAAAAATCTGGCTTATATTAAAGAGTTTTAACTTCTAGATTTCCATATTTTGGTCTATTAAGTATCTTCGGCACTATTTTTTGGTTAGAGGAGTTGCCCGTTGGAAGCTGTTGGCATTCGGAATCGAAATCTCGTCGCTCGTTTCAGAAGGACATTTTAATTTACATATATTTTTTTAATGGAAGGAGCATTATATGGCTCCCTACATGTTTATAAGAAAAAACAATACATAGACACTAAATTGGAAAGTCCTCTATCTAGAATCCAAACAACAAAATGACACATACCTAAAGAGGGTGACCAATCCACAAACAGAACCCTTACAAGAGGCAAAGAAAAGCACACAAAAGGTATATATACATTTAAAAGAATATATATATATATATANCACAATATCTTAAAAATAGGTTAAAAAATATGTCTAAAAATACTATATATTTTAGGCATATCAACCATGTAGTCACACCACAAGCACAATGCGAAAGAAATATACCTAGCCAGAGCAACCAATTCAGCAAAGAACAATAGTCAGATATCAAAAAGATTACTTAGCACCCTAAATCCTAACCTAGCACAATATCTAACGAAAAGTGTGTCAACCTAGTATCTAAGTGTGGTCTGGGTATAGTATTACTTTGACGGAGTCGTCACACCGGCCCCATCCTAAAAATCTGAAGGATTTAAAGGGTGTCACGAAGAGTAGTGACACGAGAGATCTATTAGATCTTTAACACAGTCATACTCGTGTCAATCCCAATGACTTAACTCACATTGCCCACCGGGATCAACCCATCAATCAATGCTCGTTAAGGCATCATGACCAACACTGCGTCACTCTCCTAACGAGCCTGACTCGCTACCTATGCAAACATGCAAATGTAAATGCAGACAGTTATGTGATAGAAGTGATGAGTGTACCGCAGGACAATGACCTAGGAAAAGATGTGTATACCGTGGAAGCAGCGACCTAAACAAATGAGTGTGTCGTAGCGGCAGTTATCTACAGATGGGCGTGCAGTGGAGGCAGTGGCCTGAGGAAGGTGTGTCGAGGTGGCAGTNCAATTAAAGTTTTTCTTTATTACTAAAAATTTTAACTAAATTTTCTTACTCGTTTCTAAAATCAAATTTTACTTCCCAAATATAACTTCATAAACATAATCAATTTTTTTTTTCAAATCAAATTCACTTGTAGCACATTTGAGGATAAATAAAATTCCAGTTTTTAAAATATTTTTCAATACCCCAAACTTAAATTTTTAACAAATTAAACCATTTATCATCAGATATATATAAGCAAGAATGAAAATTTAAAAATAACATGCTAACAAGAATTTTAAACCCTAATGACACAAGTTTAAAACTAAAAATAGGAGTAAAATTAATTTTTTATCAAATTTTCTATATTTTCATTTTGCTTTAACATATCGAGATTCAATTGATTTTTAAATAGTGGGTATAAACATAAAAGCAAACATACACACTACTGACATCACAATCTTAGCATAAAGACAAACTTGCAAACATGATAAAAGAAAAATAAAGGGTAGCAGTTTCTGAATTTCAAGTTTAAGATCTAAGCCTAGCAAGATTTTCTACCTTATAACAGATATGAAATTAAGTTCAGTTCTAAATTAACTAAATCACAGTACTAGACACAAAACAACATATACCATCCTAAAATTTAAAAATAAAATACTAATTACCACAAAGGTTATAATAACAATAAAACATAAAATTCCAAAACACAACATAGTCCAGAACAACACACAGATGCGAATGTAGCAAGCCCAGATCACAGTTCATATCATATTACAATCATAAAACAAATTCATCAGCTCTACTCTTCATCCTCAGAATCACCGCCGTACCATTTTTCTACAGACTCATAATCAAGATATCGAGGATATGGAGGAAATTGCACTCCTGGGTCACCTATAATCTGTCTCTCCAAAGATGAGTGGAATTTCTTTTCATAATCACTCTTCCTTTTATTATAACTATTACTATGATCTACAAAACTCTCTAAATTTTGCACCTTATCCACGGTAAAATTGATATTATCCACATCTTCTGCAATGTCTTGAGTCTTAGTAGACTCACCTATAGATGTAGAAGCACGCGAAGTAGATGGTCTAGATGAAGAAGCAGCAGAGGTAGATGCAGCAGACGTTTCCATTCCATAGCTTCTGAAAAATCCTCCTCTCCAGCCAAAAATCGAATGCTCAGAATATGTCTTCACATTTGTATTTGTGATGGGCTTTAGAAGTAATAGAACTTCTTCTCAACTATCATATTTAACCCCAGTTTGCTCGCATAAATAAAAGATCAAGGAAGCAAATCCTATACCTATACTTGTAACACTGTAGCAGAACTGATGATAGTTTGACATATCAAAGCTCCAATGTTGATGAGCTTTCCCTCTTGAATACAATATTTCAACGTTGTTCTTTCTCTGGTCACTTCACTGAGATGATTGGTAAGAAGCAGACAAGCAAAAATTAAATTAATAAGAATTTAACTTTTAATTTATATATATTAGGATACTACGTAAGTATACGCATCATTATCAAGTAATATAGGACTTTTTTATTAAAACCTGAATATCGAACTCACAGAGAATTTATACAATATACACTTTTAGAAAACCTTCTATTTTTAAAAAGACAATTACTTAAACTGAATAAATTTTGCAGTAATAAAAATTCAAATATTTTTGTTATTTTTGATATTTTGACAAAATAGTAACAACTTAAACAGATAAGTAGAGTTTTGTAGATGAAAAACACTTAATAAGAAAAATATCTTTCTTATTATCATGAATCAGTAATAAGTATAAGAATTATGTTGTGAAAGTATGCAAATTGTGTTTTGCCAAATAGGAGCAAAAATATTCTTTACCCTTTCTAGAATTGCTATGAAGAACATTGACTAATTTAAAGTTTGAATAGTTCTGAAGACTGGGCAGGCAGGAAAGATACTAGCTCTCACTCTAGAGTTCCCTCGATTCCCTCCACATGGGGGATAACATCTCGTATTAGAACCTAAAATAATAAACCAAGTTGGGGGCTTAACCTGTCACTTTAATGTCCATTAACTCTACACCCTTCAGTGAATATTTCCCTATTTTTTGCACTCAATCATATGAACTACATTCTCATTCATACAACCTCATGTGATTTTCTTTAATTGTTGATTGGGACAATACCAGCCCGGTTCTTACATGCTCTCACAATAAATTTTAACATCTGGATTGGCCAAATGAAGAAGTAAATGAAGTGCATGGATTTAAATCATCANTGGAGCCCCAGTGAGGTCACCATGCAACCAAAAAGAAAGGGGAGGAGAGGGAGAGTAGGAGAGCACAACACCATATGAACTGGAAGCCAATCTAGCAAGCCAGTTGGATAGTTTGCTCCCTTCTCTGAAGTTAAAATTAAAAGTGAAATTGCAATTCTCTCTAAGGGAGTTGATGGCTTTTAGCTAGTGTAAGATAAGCCAAGGAGGGGGAATAACACCTCTAATCATCTGAATAAGTAGTGTGCAGTCAGTTTCCACAAGCAGGTATTCCCATTTCATCCAAACAGTAATATGAATAGCTCAAAAAGCAGTAACAGCTTCTATCTTAAGAGCATCATGTGCAATGATAAGGCAATGGAAGAACAATTTGCAAATGCCATTTGAATCTCTAAAGATACCACCATAACCAGCTGTAGAACTATTAAAGCTACCACAAGTGTTTACTTTTATATAAGGATGAGAAGGTTTAATCCAGAAGACCTTATAAACAGTGAAAAAGGAAGTGGGGTTATGTGACTACTGCTGAGAGTTGCAAATATCGGGAAAGCCTTTGAGTGTTACGAATTTATTTATGAAGGCCTTACAGGTAACAACAATATGAGCCACAATTGGGAGAAGATCCTCATATTTAGCTTTGTTCCTTGCCATCCAGAGAAACCAAACAACAATAAATGGGACAACATCGAGTTTTAGTTTAGACCAATCCCTCTAGCAAGATTTGAGTGTAGACCAATCGAGAGAGAGTAAATTAAGATTCAAACTTTGTGTTAGCTCCTTCCAGACCTACTAAGCAAATTTACAATTGAAGAAGATATGAGGGATTGATTCTACCTCAAAGTGACAAAGGTGACATCTAGAAGGGCCTCTCAGGCCCTTAAGTTTAAGAAACTCATCAACAGGGAGTAGTTTCTGAAAGGTTATCCAGATAAAAAATGACATAGAGGGGGTTAGGAACTTATTCCAAAAGTGTTTCCCCCAAAGGATAGCCTCCTAATTGAACAAATTGGCATAGATAGCTTTAGATAGTGACTGCATTCTACAATCCTTAAAAACCAACTTATCATAAGCACCTCTACTAAACTGGATTTTAGAAATACACACAGCAGCCGTAGGTTTTATCAATGACTAGAGGGTATCTAAACACCAAGATTGGTCATTCCAACAGTCAGAAAGTAGAAGATCTTTATTAATTTTAGTTGGTCTAGGCAATAGTAACTTATGGGGACACCAATGGTCCAACCAAAAATGAATTTTACCATTACCTAGTCCCATAGAAAAAGATCCTCAGTTTGTTGTTGATCCCTCTTGATACTGCTAATATGCAAAGTACAACAATAATTCATATTATATTTCACTTATATTTCCTACTTTATGATGAAACCAAAAACTTGATCCTGACATTAATAAGAATTTAACTTTTAATTTATATATATTGGGATACTACACAAGTATACGTATCGTTATCAAATAATATACGACTTTTTTATTAAGACCTGAATATCGAACCCACAGAAAATTTATACAATATGCACTTTTAGAAAACCTTCTATTTTTAAAAAGACAATTACTTAAACTGAATATATTTTGCAATAATAAAAATTCAACTATTATTGGTATTTTTTATATTTTGACAAAATAGTAACAACTTAAAAAGATAACTAGAGTTTTGTAGATGAAAATCACTTAATAAGAAAAATATCTTTCTTCTTATTATGAATCACTAATAAGTATAGGAATTATATTGTGGAAGTATGCAAATTCTATTGTACCAAATAGGAGCAATAATACTCTTTACCCTTACTAGATTTGCTATAAAGAACATTCTCTAATTTAAAGTTTGAATAGTTCTGAAGACCGGCTAGGGAGGGAAGATACTAGCTCTCACTCTAGATTTCCATTGATTCCCTCTACCTAGGGGCTAACATCTCATATTAGAAACTAAAATTATAAACCAAGTTGGGGGCTTTAACCTGCCACTTTAAAGTCCTTTAACTCTACACCCTTCAATCAATATTTCCCTATTTTTTTTGCACTCAATCATATGAACTACATTCTCATTCATACAATCTCATGTGATTCTTTTCAATTGATGATTAAGACAATACCAGCCCGGTTCTTACATGTTCTCATAGCAAATTTTAACATCTGGATTGGTCAAATTTAGAAGTAAATGAAGTGCATGGATTTAAATCATCACAACTTCTTCCAACATTAAAAATCAATACTCTTTACANGGTCTTTTTGATTAAGAACTGAATATCAAACCCACAGGGAAGATATGCAATATGCACTTATTGAAAAACTTTCTATTTTTAAAAAGACAATTATTTAAACTAAAGACGTTTTAGCAGTAAAGAAAGTTTAAATATTTTTAGTAATTTTAATATTTTGATAAAAACAAAATAAACTTGAAAAGATAACTTGAGTTTTTGTAGAAGAAAATCACTAAATATGAAAATATCTTTCTCCTTATTATGAATCAATAATAAGTATAGGAATTATGTTGTGGAAGTATGCATATTGTGTTGTGTTAAATAAGAGAAATAATATTTTTTACCCTTACTAGAGATGCTATAAAGAACATTGACTAATTTAAAGTTTGAATAGTTCTGAAGGCCGGCTAGGCAGTGAAGATACTAGCTCTTACTCTAGAGTTCCCTCGATTCCCTCCACCTGGGGGCTAACATCTCGTATCAGAACCTAAAACGGGAAGATACTAGCTCTCTCTCTAGAGTTCCCTCGATTCCCTCCACCTGGGGGCTAACATCTCGTATTAGAACCTAAAACAAAAGTTGGGGGCTTTAACCTGTCACTTTAAAGTCCTCTAACTCTACACCCATCAATGAATGTTTCGGGGCATTAACTCATCACTTTAAAGTCCTCTAACTCTACACCCTTTAATGAATATTTTTCTATTTATTTGCACTTTATCATATGAACTACATTCTCATTCATACAACCTCATGTGATTCTTTCCAATTGTTGACTGAGGAATACCAGCCCGATTCTTACATGTTCTCACAACAAATTTTAACATCTGGATTGGCCAAATAAAGAAGTAAGACCATGTTCTTACATGTTTTCACAACAAATTTTAACATCTGGATTGGCCAAATTAAGAAGTAAATGAAGTACATGGANGCCCTCTCCAACAAAACACACTTAAGCAAACTAAAATACATGTATACCCCCAAACAAAATGAGTTCAGCCTCAATGGAGGACTAGCACAACTCAAGGCCACAAGCAATGGACCCAACATTCATTTTTGTACTCTTAGGTAAGGAATTTGAAGTTTGTCCCATTAACAGATGGAGTGGGGGGGGAGAGGATTATGGAGACCTCGGCATGCTCAGAACTTGCACCCTCCTTAGCCAGGAAGTTAGCAGGCCTGTTGGCTTCCCTATAGACAAAAGAGAACTGAATCTTAATTTCAAGGCTAAGCTTCTTAATCTTATGAATCCACTAGTTTATGTGCCAAGGGGAAGAAATCTTAACAGTCAGCAGCTCCACCAGCAGAGAGGAGTCCACTTCAGCAAAAATCCACTTCCACTTGTTATCCTTAGCAAATTTTAAGGCCCAATAAAGAGCAGCAGCTTCAGTGTCCAAAGCATCTTCAACAATATATGGGGCGTTATAGAAGAGCAAAGTATTCTCTGTATGATCACTAAAAATCCCCCCAATACCAGCTCTCTGGTTTGTGTAGCTTCCATCAGTGTTGATTTTAATGAATGGGTAACGAGGCCTCTCCCATCTAACCTTGATGATCTTAATATTGTTAGCATCCAAGGTTGGTAAGGTCTGCAGGATCTTAAGGAAATTCTTCCAACTTATCAGCTTATTTAGCTATGCTAAGCAATTAATCAACACCCTTGTAGTGCTGACCTCACTCTCCTCATGTTTGGCCTTATTCCTAGCCATCCAGAGGAACCAAGCAACAATGAAGGGGATTGACATGAGGTTAATCTCCTGTCAATCTTTAATATAAACTGTTATGTTCTCCCAACCAATATTTATCAGTTTAATGCTCATTTGGGAGGTCAATCTATTCCAAACCTCCCTAGAAAATTTGCACCTGAAAAATAAGTGATCCCTGGAATCCTGGTCAAGCTTGCATAGATGGCATCTGGATGGCCCTTTCTGACCTTTAAGTTTCACGATATCATCAGTCGGAAGTAAATTATTTAGGACTCTCTAAGAAAAGAACATCATGGAAGGGGTTAGGTGGTTTTGTCATGAGGATACATTCCACTGGCAATTGTCCCATCTGAACAATTTATTCTAGATATCCTTAGAAATACTTGACCTAGTCATGTTCCTCAAATTAAGTTGATCTTTGTTATTCCTATCAAAATGGATAGTTGAAATGAAGCTGACAGAATGATCCTTCAAGATACTCCTCAAAGTGTCTTCAGACCATACATTGCCATTCCAACAGTCTTTGACCAGCAGATCCCCCTTCTTTTCATCCTGCAAAGGCTCCAAATATTCTGTAGGGCACCAATTGTCCTTCCAAAATTGATATCCCCTTGGCCCATCTCCCATCTTAGCAGCTTTTCAATGTCTCCCCAGACCTTTAGCATCTGGATCCAAATTCTGGAATCTCCCACCTTCCTAGGGACCTCCACTGGGTGATCAAATTTGTAGTATTTGACTTTCATGAACTTGGCCCATAAGCTTTCATTTTGTCTGAATTTAATTCAAAGCTTACACAGGCTAATGTGTTGCATTTGGTGTAAGCCTTTAAAACCCAAACCACCAGCCTCCCAAGGTTTAGCCACTTTTTGCCAGCTTGCCCAAGCCACTTGTTTTTTGTTCTCAGCCCAAAGGAATATGTTGAAGGTTCTTTCCAGCATCAAAGAGGTGCTTCTTTTCATAGTGGCCACTTGGAGCACATACAGAGGGATAGAGGTAAGAATGCTCTTAAGGAGGGTGATCCTTCCACCATTGGACATGTAAGAGTTAGACCACCCCTGAAGAGTAGAGATTATCTTGTCAATAACCTCATTAAATTGAATCATCTTGGTTGTTCCTCTTATCAAGTGAATCCCCAAATATTTGAAGGGGAGACTCATGCTAAAGAATCCAGTGTAAGAGTGTATCCATTGTTTGATTGGTAGGGAGGCTCTCTTCCTGATCAGGATCTCACATTTATCCTTATTTACCTTAAGACCAGACACCTGTTGGAATTTTTGCAGACACTCCATAATGTACTTGGTAGCAGACTTAGCGGCCCTAGTGAACATCAGAATGTCATCAGCATAGATCAGATGGCTGATATCCATCTTAGCTCTATTGTGATAAGTATTGAAGCTTTTTCTATTCTCCTTGCAATCAATAAGTCTAGAGAAATAATCCAGGACCATGATGAAAATGGTGGGGGATAGAAGGTCCCCTTGTTTGAGCCCTCTAGAAGCTTTGAAAAACCCATGAGCTTTACCATTAATAAAAACTAAATTTGTATTATCCTCCAGCCATCTTTTAATAATCAGACAGAACTCCCTGGAAAATCCCATAGCCTCCAAGCATTAATTAATGAATTTCCTGTTCACCATGTCATAAGCCTTCTTCAAGTCAAGCTTAAAAATGGCTTTTCCCCATCTACAAGGTTTCTCCAAATCCTGTAGAAGTTATTGAGCCAGGAGGATGTTATCCCCAATGCTTCTGCCTTTCACAAAAGCAGCTTGGTTATTGCTGACAAGTTGAGGTAATACATGTTGGAGTCTGAGAACGATAATTTTGCTTATGGTTTTGCTTATAACATTGTTAAGGCTCAGAGTTCTGTATTGGTTCCAGTATTCCTTGATAGAAGTCTTTGGAATGAACACAATAGTGGAAGCACTGAAATATTTAGGTAGGGAGTTACCTTTGAAAAAGTGTTGGATAGCTTTGATCACCTCCACCTTGATAACATCCCAGGCTTTCTTGTAGAAGTCTGCAGTAAACCCATTAAGGCCTACAGATTTGGAACTGTCTATGGAATTCAAAGCTTTTTTAATCTCCTCCTCATTAGGAATATCATTCAAGTTCAGATTGGCAGTGAACTGCTTACTGTCTGCAAACAAATTGTTATCAATATGCACTCTATCAATGTTGCTCCCATTCATAAGGTTATGACAGCACTACAAAGCACTTTCAGCAATCTCCTCCTCTTGCTTGAGCCAAGTTCCATTATGGTCCTTAATGGAGTGAATAGTGTTACATTTTCTCTGGTATTTAATGCAGGCATGGTAAAATTGGGTGTTTCTATCTCCTTCAGTGAATTTGATTTTGACAGCCTTTTGTTGTAGGAATTGTTCCTGCCACTGAACTGCATTTAAGAGTTTCTCATTAGCCTCTAGGAGAACAGATTCATCAATCCACCCTTTTCTATGCTCCTCCTTCAGATCAATTACCTCCTTTTCAACCTTGTCCACAATCAGCAGAAGGTCTCCAAAAGTGTCCCAGCTCCACTGTTTCAGTGCTTTTCCCACCTTCTTCTGATTAATCTACTGGTTAATGAAAGGGTCAGGGTGGAGATCATTCTTCCAATGCTCCTTGATAATAGTCAAGAAGTTCAAATGTTGAGACCACAAATTCAGATATCTGAATGAGCTTTTTTGGTTTGTCACCTTATTCCCAATAGAGATCAGTAAAGGTCTATGGTCTGAACCAGCTAGGCTTAAGTGAGTGATGAATGTCTGCAAAAAATTTTGGATCCAGTTATCATTAGCAAGCACTCTATCCAACCTTTCCCACCTATCCTTCCTTCTCCAAGTAAAGGTAGGGCCACTGAAACCAAGATCAAATAACCCAGTTTTTTGAATATTATCATTGAAAATTGTTATAGTAGTAGGGTTGGGAGGCATGCCCCCCTTCCTCTCAGCAGGAGAGGAGATGCAATTGAAATCTCCTCCCACAAGCCAAGCCTTATCAATTGATCCTTGGATGAGCTGTAGGGAATCCCACAGATCAATTCTAGCAACTTTGGAGCTTCCTGCATAGACAAAAGAAACAAACACCTCCATATCCACAAAGCTTAGATTCATATGTAAGATTTGAGTATGGTTAAGTAAGATAGAGAACTTCATTTCTTTTCCGCAGAAAACCCAAATTTTATTATTGATATTAGTGAACAGGTTGAATTCAAGGGAGGATTTGGCAATTTTCAAAGTGTTGAGATGAACCATGGGATTCAAAATGTAAATTCACCAAAATTTGTGTTTTTCATTAAGAAATTTGAGCCTTTTTACGGATAAGGGGTGGGTAATCCCCCTTATGTTCCAGCACAGTAAATTGATCATGGGGAGGGGGGAGAAGAGTAAGGTTGGGACCTGGACCTAGTCCTCCCTCTAGTTTTGTAAGAGACTTTTTTTATCTGATTGGTAGAGACCTCCAATGTTTGTAGCTCCTTTCCTTTGCCAAGATTCTGTTCTTATGATTTGTAGTTATTTTTCTTTTTAGTTTTATGAATTTGCCAATCTAACTCCAGTTCTTTATTCATTGCTTCTACCTAATTCTGGCTGGGGGAGACCACCACTAAATCCACCAAATGGTTCTGTAAATTTCTGGGAGACAAGGGATCAAGCATTACCTCCCCAACTGTCTCAACCTCTATATGGATCTTCTGATTCTTATCCTTTGTAGGTTTCTGACCAGCAAAAGTACTTACATTTTCAACTGTCCCTACCATAGAGGAGAATTCCTGGTGGATGAGAGTCTCTTCAGTCTCTGCTACAGTGGAGATCTTCTTGTTCACTTCTTTACTTCCAACATTCAGCAGATTTTTGTTGCATCAACCAAATCCTGCTGAACAACCCTTCTGTTGGGGGGGCTTAACCTATAGCATCTCTCCCTAGTATGTCCAAACATTTTACTATGTTGGCAATAATGGGGTCTTTGCTCCATGACTACATCTTGCCAAAAACCCTCACAATGTCCCCAATTCAAATCCTCTTAACATCAGGAAGAGTGACATCCCTTTCCACCAGGATCCTTGCACTGGCTGGTCAGGCTTTGTTATAAGTGGTAGCATCTACCTTCAAAGGTGTACCCAAGGTGCACCCAATGTTGAACAAGGCATTCAATTTAAATAGGTACAATGGCAATTTGGGTAGCTTAAACCAAATAGGCACTGTGGGAGGTTCTTATGAGGGGTCATATTCAAGAGACCATTTTAAAATTTTCATTTATGTTCCAGCTATGATGATGGATTGTTCGGAAAATATTCTGGCATAGTTTTTTTTCCTTTGTCAGCTGGATTAGGAGATGCCTGCCATCCAGAAGGCCTAGCTTCCAATCTGATATTTTCAAAGAGTCAAAGTATTTTCTTACAAGTTCCATCTTTGGATGGCCCAAGCTAAATTTACCAATTAGAGTAAATTGAACCTCCAAGTTTAGGTCAGCAATATCCTTTTCAGAAAAAAAAGCAGCTGGTTCCCCATCTTTTGATCCCACTGGATGTATGCAAGAGGTAGAACCTCTCCCTGCGACAGTGTTATGAAATTCCTGAGGAAAGACTAAGACATCAGGGTAAAACAAGGGGGAAGAAGGGTTTCCTACCACCCCGGCATAAGTAGCTTTGGTCCATTGCAAATTTGTCTCCAGATCAATAGGGGTGGTCATGGTTCACCAACCAACACCCCCAAAAAATAGTGAAATTGCAAGTAACAGAAAAACTGGAAAGGTAACTTGCTCCAAGTCCAATCTTAGGAAGAATAAGAAACACAACAGAGATAAACCTTAGGCCAAAGGCAAACACCAACGAAGAAAAGTCAAGAAAGCTTTCAACTTTTGCAAATAAATGTAAGAGTAACTCCTTCACTAAAAACAACAGAAAAGCCACAGACTCCTAAGCTAAACCAAAGGAACAGTGTTGGAGGATCAAAATAACCACTCCAGCCACTCCTCCCAATCCTTAGGGTCCCCTCAAAGTGAAAGCAAACTCCTTCAGCAAGCTCCACAACAGCTCCAGGCAGCTCCAGCACAGTCGAAACCCTAGCAGAGTACAGCTAGGTCGAGTCGCCAACTCCATTAAATAAAAATTTATTTATATTACATATATATATATATATATATATATATATATATATATATATATATATATATATATATATATANCTAGAAATTCCAAATGCTATTTTACTCTCTTTACCTCTCGCTCTCCCTCTCCCCCCATTTCACCATTTTTATTCACATGCTAGACGCATTTACACGATAAATTTTTATGGTTTTGCAGGCTGAAGTAAATTTTCTTGGTGAACTTCTTCATCCTAATTTGGTTAAGTTGGTCGGCTATTGCATTGAAGATGATCAAAGGTTATTGGTATATGAATATATGCCTCGTGGAAGTTTGGAGAATCACCTTTTTAGAAGTATGTCTGGGTGTTTCTCTTGACTCTTTCACGCATTCCTGTATTTATTTCGTTTGTGTCATGCTCTTCCTTTTGCAAGCAGAACACATTGATTAACTGTTATTCTTGAAACCTGTTGACATTTATTCTAAATCATGTATAAAAAATGTGAAAGTTCATTCTTTTTCTGTCCAATTTTTAGATTCTCTTTTCGATATTCCATGCTTTATGCTTGTTAAATTTAGAATTTACATCAGTTTGTAGATTGGTTCCAGCTTCCATCATCGTGCAGCCCATGCTTGCAAGACTATGCGGATCTGCACTTGCAGCAATTTCTTTTGCACTATTGGCACATTCAAACTTTAATAAATGAGATTTTTGATCGGCCAAATTTTATAAGCATTATAAAGTGAGGCTGAATATGCTTTTCATAATTTGTTACAACCTTGAGCTTTCTCCAAGAAGGCTTTCCGGTCTGAAGTATATCAAGTTTCTTTTATGGTGCTTAATATACTCTTGATATTTTGGATCCTTTAATAATCATACCCAATAGAAACTTGATCATACCCAATAGAAACTTGAACAAGTTATTGTTCTTNTATTATGCTTGTTAAATTTAGAATTTACTTCAGTTTGTAGATTGGTTCCAGCTTCCATCATCGTGCAGCCCATGCTTGCAAGACTATGAGGATCTGCACTTGCAGCAATTTCTTTTGCACTATTGGCACATTCAAACTTTAATAAATGAGATTTTTGATCGGCCAAATTTTATAAGCATTATAAAGTGAGGCTGAATATGCTTTTTATAATTTGTTACAACCTTAAGCTTTCTTCTTGTTATGCAATAATGTATATGCTTAATATACTCTTGATATTTAGGATCCTTTAATAATCATACCCAATAGAAACTTGATCATACCCAATAGAAACTTGAACAAGTTATTGTTCTTACCTTATAAATGTTTAACAATCCTTTCTAATTACTCTTCTTACAAAAGAAAGAAGAAAAATTTATCCAGGTGATGTTCATGTAAAGGGCGTATATGCACATATCTNATTACAAAAGAAAGAAGAAAAATTTATCCAGGTGATGTTCATGTAAAGGGCGTACATGCACATATCTAAGAGTTCTTGATCAGCTGCTATGAGCTAGCTTGGAGAAAGTCGACTAGATAGGAAAGACAGAGACATCGAACTCGCTAGGATCTTGAGGAATTCCCCAAGTTTATTTTTTCCATATAATTAAATAATATCTCATCAAGGCCTATTTGCCTAGTCATTGGGCCTACTAGCCTACTCAAGGGGAACTTGCACAAATGCCCAAGCTCATTTCAAGATTTCTTACCTAATCATGAGGCCTGTTTGACCNAGAAAGACAGAGACATCAAACTCGCTAGGATCTTGAGGAATTCCCCAAGTTTATTATTTCCATATAATTAAATAATATCTCATCAAGGCCTATTTGCCTAGTCATTGGGCCTACTAGCCTACTCTCAAGGGGAACTTGCACAAATGCCCAAGCTCATTTCAAGATTTCTTACCTAATCATGAGGCCTGTTTGACCAAGCTCAGTGATTACTCGCCCAAAGGACTTTTTACTTGAGGTTGAGAGCTACTTGCCAACCTCGACAAGTGCATCAGGAGTTATGTTTGTAAATGAACCAATTCACTTGATGAACTACTCAAATTCATCTCGATTAATACTCGTTCATGTTTGTTCAAATTAGTAAATTAAAATTTGAACATTTGTTTAAAACTTGAAGGTTAAATGAACCTAATTTGAATATAATCCAACTCGTTTATTAATGTTCATGAATGAGTTTGTTTGCTATTTAACAAATAACTTGTTAATGCTATACTTATATGATATATTTTTTAAATAAATTTTGATTAATTATAATTTATTTAATTACACATTTAATAATATATGATAATTTAATATCAATATGCAAATAAATCTAATACAATTTCTTCTTATCTTTTATTTTAATGAATTAGTTTATCAATACTTATCTATGTTATTTGATTGTAAGAAAACTTACGTATAATTTATATTTTTTTTATTTACTTAATATAAACTAGTTAGATGGCAATTTTAAATTTATTCCATTGCTTATTTATTTAGATTTGTAAAATTATTTGTTAATAAATATATATAAATGNCTATGTTATTTGCTTGTAAGAAAACTTACGTATAATTTATATATTTTTTTATTTACTTAATATAAACTAGTTAGATGCCAATTTTAAATTTATTCCATTGCTTATTTATTTAGATTTGTAAAATTATTTGTTAATAAATATATATAAATGATCAAGTTCTCATTCGAATTTTTAGCTTGTTTATTAGCTTTATATGAAAAATAAAGTACAAATTTAATTTTTAATTTTGTATAAAAAAATTAAGTACTCATTTGAATTTTTCATTTTTACAACTAATATAAACAAGTTATNATTCTCATTCGAATTTTTAGCTTGTTTATTAGCTTTATATGAAAAATAAAGTACAAATTTAAATTTTAATTTTGTATAAAAAAATTAAGTACTCATTTGAATTTTTCATTTTTACAACTAATATAAACAAGTTATGTACAAATCAAGTATGGACATTAGGAAATTTAAGCAAGTAACGTATGAACAATTATGTGAAAGTTCTACTCATTATGAACTGTCCAACCTATGACATATTTGACACGACTCGATTATAGTCTTATTGGGAAGTTGATGTCTTCACCACAAGGATTGGTGGCTTCACTAATGAGGCGGTCGGCTTATTGATCACTTAGGTTAACAAGAAATCCGAAGACAAATGCCACATGGACCCATGAATGTCCCACATGTATATAAGTGATTTATCACGTATTTTCATATTTATTTTTTTTTGAAAGTTAAAGTAAAGCTTTTTCTGTAGCACCCAAACCTTTCATATAAAAGGACAAAGGGTACACCATTTAGCGGTGCTTTGTGTTAGTTCTCTTTAAAAACTTTTTTTCTTTTTCGTCTCATTTGATTCACTTTTTGTTTATTGTTCCGTGAAACATTGTAAGTATTATCAGTAATATTTTGACATCATCCTTAGATAAATTTNTGTTTATTGTTCCGTGAAACATTGTAAGTATTATCAGTAATATTTTGACATCATCCTTAGATAAATTTAGATTCATCGTTCTGAAAGATGCATGGAGTATGAATTGATGTTAATAATTCATCAAATTTAAAAACAAAGCAACAAAACAAAGAAGGATCTTTAAATTTGGAGAATTAGGATTTTATTACTAGCAAGCANATTCTGAAAGATGCATGGAGTATGAATTGATGTTAATAATTCATCAATTTTAAAAACAAAGCAACAAAACAAAGAAGGATCTTTAAATTTGGAGAATTAGGATTTTATTACTAGCAAGCAACTTGAAGAAATGGAGGAGGATCATGGGGATGATTCAAGAAGTTTTGGAGCATGCTTCTAGAATTACCATAAGGGTGAAGATGTTAGNTCATGGGGATGATTCAAGAAGTTTTGGAGCATGCTTCTAGAATTACCATAAGGGTGAAGATGTTAGAAGGATCTTTGGATCTAATAATTTGAAGTGTCAGTGCATTAACTTCTATGCTAGTAGTAGATGGAACATACCATTCAAGTGGTGATGAAGAATCCCCTCCCTCTCCCCATTGAACTAAGAAGCAAATTGGCGAATAGATTCTCTAGAGAGATTGTAGAGGCAAAGGCTTCAGTGAAAGTCTAAATTTCATACTTGGAACTTTACGAAGGAAGAATAAATCCTGTTGACTCTATGGTCTTCTTTGAATTAGCTACCTTCTTGCTAAACCTTAACAACACCTTCAAATGCTGTTTATTCCTCACCATCATCAATGAATTACCTTTTAGATGGTTAACATGCTTTTCACTAGTGATAATAATGAAATTTGTTTAGTTTGGATGGCTCTTCATCTCTTAATTTGCCAGCACCAAGCCATTGAACAACTTGCAAGCTCTATTTACAATCCAGTAAGAACTCGAGGAATCGTTGCAAAAATTTTAAACTCATTTCCAACATGGCAAGAGTTGAGTATGCATTTTGAACTCATGGTTGTCCTTGCTGCACATATGTAAGGACTAAAATTAAGATAATTCAAATACATGCTATGATTAAAGCGTTTTCATGTGCAGGAATGGTTGAACTTGCCATTAATGTTGTAAATGTATAAGATTATTACTAGGAGGAGGTATCAAAGCCCTAGTACCATGACATGGAAGCTTGTCACCACATTGATGCCCAGCAAATAGGCATAGGGGTTAATTCAATGCTGCTTGAATCAAAGTTCAAGAGGACTCTACCATGTTTGCAGTTGAGGAACAAGTTGCCTTTAGCGTTTGGAATGTGACTCAAGCCTCTTTGCAAGTCTCCTACACCGAGTTAATGAATGTGATCATGAATAAGGAATATTTTCATGACTGCTTCCATTATATTCACAACCACATATTTGGGACTTGAAGAAATATTACCTTTTTCACAAAGATCGCATTTTTGACATTAAATTTTATCGACATCTCCGTGTTAATTGAAAAATTTATTATAGTAGGAAAATTAAAAGAGTTCATAATTGCTCAAAATGAAATACTAATCGAGAATGAGAAGAGAAGGGGATGAAATCACCCCTACACATGTTATCCAAATCATGGGAATCATATCATAAATAGAAACATCTTTAGAGTTAATGTTCTAGAAAATTTCTACTATAGTTCTTTTAGTAGAAGTACTAAAGCGCCATTTTATTTATGCCTCTGTTGCTGTGTTNCAGTATGTATTTTGAACTCATGGTTGTCCTTGCTGCACGTATGTAAGGACTAAAATTAAGATCATTCAAGTACATGCTATGATTAAAGCGTTTTCATGTGCAGGAATGGTTGAACTTGCCATTAATGTTGTAAATGTATAAGATTATTACTAGGAGGAGGTATCAAAGCCCTAGTACCATGAACATGGAAGCTTGTCACCACATTGATGCCCAGCAAATAGGCATAGGGGTTAATTCAATGCCGCTTGAATCAAAGTTAAATAGGATGCTACCATGTTTGCAGTTGAGGAACAAGTTGCCTTTAGTCGTTAGGAATGTCACTCAAGCCTCTTTGCAAGTCTCCTACACTGAGTTAATGAATGTGATCATGAATAAAGAATATTTTCATGACTGCTTCCATTATATTCACAACAACATATTTGGGACTTGAAGAAATATTACCTTTTCCACAAAGATCACATTTTTTACATAAAATTTTATTGACATGTCCGTGTTAATTGAATAATTTATTATAGTAGGAAAATTAAAAGAGTTCATAATTGCTCAAAATGAAATACTAATCGAGAATGAGAAGAGAAGGGGATGAAATCACCCCTACACGTGTTATCCAAATCATGAGAATCATATCATAAATAGGAACATCTTTAGAGTAAATGTTCTGGAAAATTTCTACTATAGTTCTTTTAGTAGAAGTACTAAAGCGCCATTTTATTTATGCCTCTGTTGCCGTGTTGTTTATAAGAGAATCTCTTAAGGTTGAATAACTCATACATGAAAATAAAAACATTTAGAATCTCAAAAAACTTCTAAGTTTAAATATTACGCCCAAAACTAACATCTCACTTAACGGTGAGTAATGCAACAATCAAAATAAAAAATAATAATTAACATTATCATAATATTATGTTTNGACATCTCACTTAACGGTGAGTAATACAACAATCAAAATAAAAAATAATAATTAACATTATCATAATATTATGTTTGTAATATAGACGATAAACTTCACAAGATAACTTATCCAAAGATATTCTTCACACTCGATCTCTATCTGAGGAAAAATTGTTTCACTGATATGCCCACCTGAAGTTGCAATCCTCTGTTGATCAATTCCTTGGATAGCTATAAAATTTTCTACCATATCTATGCTCTTTTAATGATCTATGTAGAGAACATTATAATCAGCAGTTGCATTACAAAACTGTAGATTCACCAAAAGTCCTCGAGCTCATAATTTCTGAAGGATTAAAACCACAAACCACAACCACTTATATGAAACACTAACTAAAAAAATAATATAAATTTATAATTAATGATTTATAAAGCTGTGAGGTCTCAGAGCAAAGGATAAACCAACGAATAATATATCACTATAAGAAGACAAAATACCTTAAAGAAAGTGGATCTTGGTTGCCTTTAAAATATGTAAGACCAATCTTGTATGTGTCACAGAAACATCTCACTACAAAGGCCATCTAAAGGAACCCCGAGAGTTATGACTGAGAATGAAGGGGAACCTTGGTTGCCTTGATGTAGATTTCATATATGTTAAAATACATAGCAACTTACTGTCATTTAACAGTACCCCAAAGGTCGTATATCTCATCATAGACCTCTAAAGAAAAAAAAATGCAAGAAAAATAAATTTATTATACTCACGGTTGCCTAAGAGGTCATCCATGTGGTGAAAAATATAGGTTGAATGAATGAAAAAATAAATTTCAGCAAATTGAGATTCCACATAAAGATCGTTGCATAAAAAGTAATTACAATAAACATATAGCGTTTTCACACCATGTTATACATAATGAAAATATCGCACGCAACATTTCACTCATTAACTATTGCATATGTAATTTGCTCTCTCAATTCTATCATCCCTTCTACATCTTTCCCATCCTGTGTACAGGACTTAGATAAATCACAGTCAGCTTGTGATATTGATTGCTCTAGGTGATATTTATATGCCTCAGTAGGGACATGTGACTGATCTTCATTCGCATTATTAATATCAATANCACAAGATAACTTCTCCAAAGATATTCTTCACACTCGATCTCTATCTGAGGTAAAATCGTTTCACTGATATGCCCACCTGAAGTTGCAATCCTCTGTTGATCTATTCCTTGGATAGCTATAAAATTTTTACCAAATCTATGCTCTTTTAGTGATCTATGTAGAGAACATTATAATCAGCAGTTGCATTACAAAACTGTAGATACACCAATAGTCCTCGAGCTCATAATTTCTGAAGGATTAAAACCACAAACCACAACCTCTTATATGAAACATTAACTAAAAGAATAATATAAATTTATAATTAATGATTTATAAAGCTGTGAGGTCTCGGAGCAAAGGATAAACCAACGAATAATATATCACTATAAGAAGACAAAACACCTTGAAGAAAGTGGATCTTGGTTGCCTTTAAACCATGTAAGACCAATCTTGTATGTGTCACAGAAACATCTCACTACAAAGGCCATGTAAAGGAACCCCGAGAGTTATGATTGAGAATGAAGGGGAACCTTGGTTGCCTTGATGTAGATTTCATATATATTAAAATACATAGCAACTTACTGTCATTCAACAATACCCCAAAGGTCATATATCTCATCATAGACCTCTAAAGAAAAAAAATGCAAGAAAAAGAAATTTATTATACTCACGGTTGCCTAGGAGGTCATCCATGTGGTGAAAAATACGGGTTGAATGAATGAAAAAATAAATTTCAGCAAATTGAGATTCCACATAAAGATCATTGCATAAAAAGTAATCACAATAAACATATAGCGTTTTCACACCATGTTATACATAATGAAAATATCGCACGCAACATTTCACTCATTAACTATTGCATATGTAATTTGCTCTCTCAATTCTATAATCTCTTCTAAATCTTTCCCATCCTGTGTACAGGACTTAGATAAATCACAGTTAGCTTGTGATATTGACTGCTCTAGGTGATATTTATATGCCTCAGTAGGGACATGTGACTGATCTTCATTCGCATTATTAATATCAATATCACTGTGTGAAGGATGCCAACGAATATAATTGTGGAGAGCCTTTGTAGCTACCACAATGTTCACTTATTTGTTGCAATGAAATGTCGGCATATCTTATAGATTAACCCATTTTTTTACAAACCCCAAATGTCCTCTTAATAACACGAAATAAAAATGAGTCTCATGTTAAAAATTTTCTTTTTGCCCTGAACTACGTTGTTAGCTCTTTCAAAATTAGGAATATGATATTTTGTATCAAAAAAAGTTTTGATATACCCCCTTTGTAACAGATATCCAACATCAACAAAATATTACTTTTTTGTTAGATATATTATCATTAGTATTGTACTGAAAAAAAATTATTTAATTTCATATTCAAGCAAATCAGAAGATTTTGTAAAGTTGTATTTATGAGTTCACGTAACAAATTTGAATACGTGACTATCATACGCGCTGATTTCCTTTCCCATTCAACCATTATAAAAATGAAACAGATTCTATAATCGCATACAACCATAATATTTTATGTTGGTGAACCACAACGTCCACTTTATGCATTCTTTTCACTGTTGGACACACGTGCATCCATATGTGTTCCATCAATTGCTCCAATACAATCCTAAGTCATTTATATGAAATATTAAATTCACTGCGTTTAAGTAAATTTTAAGAAAGATGATCACAAAAATCTATCTTAAACTATGACATATAGTGTTGATATCGTGAAATTTCAATAGGGGTGTTTTGGAATGTAGGGTCTTTTAAGTTTGATAAATTTTGAAGATAAACTGATCAGAGCATTTGAATCAATTCAAAAATATCTACAAATTATTTCTGGTGAGTGTTAGAATCGCTCCACCCCCCTTCTGTAGACTCATTTTTGCGATAAAATATAGAGTTACGATGATCATCTCTCTTAAAGTCATTCTAGAGGAGTCATAGAGTCTATGAATTTTGTACACTTCTTCAAACAGATCAATAAATATAGTGTGTGTCATACAAAACATGTTAAATCTTGTTGGGTGACCCACAAGTAACTCTCAAACCCATTAGTTGCCTATGCATGTGAATATCATGCAAGGAGTGCGTGCAATATATGTGCTGTCAATGTTTTTTTATTAATATATTATTTGCTAATTCATGTTATTTAATTTTATTTGTCTTTTTTTTTAATAACAATAATGAATAACATAGAGAAAGACACGGTACATAAAAAATAATATCTTACACCAATATCAGTCAAACATATGAAAGTCCAAAAATACGATAATATTCTTACATCTCGATTCTCATAGAAGTAAAATAATTAGTTAACCCTGTGCTCGAATATCATCAATATAAATAACTTTCTTTTAGTTGGATCTTCTAACTTTTTCATTGAGAAAAAGTAAAATGACATGTCTTCCACTAAGTTGGATCTTTCAACTTCAATATAAAGAACTCTCTCTTAGCACATCACTATTCCACTGCCAACTATTTTTATTTATAATTTTTTTTTTCTTTTGATTCTTCAAGCAAATCTTCTGCCACTTGTTTAATAGTGCTCGTAACTTTATCTCACATAGAATTCACTTCTTCATGAACATCCCAAATCTTAAAATCCTGAAGTTTGCTCATAAAAATAATTTTATTTCTCTTTTAGTTGCCGACACCTAATTCTATTGATTATTTTCTTGTATTTGTTATCTTACAACTCTCCATCTTAAAATTTAGAATTATTAATTGTTATTAAATACATAAATTTTCACTTTGAATTACCCTACAATCTTTACATTCTCGAAGATCTCTTTTTTCATAAGAAAATAATTAATTTGTATTTTATTGATCAAATCTAATAAATAATAATATGTTCATCTCTTTTTCCAAATAAAGTATTAGCAATAACAAAATAGTTTGCTAAACTCCGAAACAATAACCACCATGAATATTTTTAAAATTTTTTACCACTCTACCAAAATATCTATTTAAATCTTCTTTAATAAAAATTTTTTTTAAGTGGTATCATCTGTATTTTTTCTCCCAAGTCATTCCAAAAATTTTCTTTTGAACTTATAACTAAACCTACTTGAGGAGCATAATCACTTATAACATCAATAATCTTAGTTTAGAAAACAATTTTTAGAGTTATAATTCTATATTCAATTGTATTAAATTTATAGCATTATCTTTTAAACTCTTATCTATAATTACACCTAATGCGACTCCTACCTGAATATCAAATTTAAATCTTAAGCTATCAATCTCTTTAGCCTTTTCTCCAACCCGTTTAGTTTTTTAAATACATAAGATATTTATCTTCATATAAACTATAATATAAATTAGTTATATAAATTTACCTGTGAGAGTACTTTTATTTGAAGATCATATCCTAATATTAGTTTAATGGACTAACTTTCTTACCTGCTTCCGCCCATAATGTGAAAACATTTACTTATTTGACACTACACTCAGATGTTGGTATAGCGGCCGTTGCACAATTTTCACTGTATTCAGACCATACAACTCGTCTCTTCCAGGGGATGCTCTATTATTTACACAAAGATTTAAAGGATTAATGTCATAATTGTTTGACAAGTTTTATGCTGACTGTTGACTACCTAATGCACTCGGCCGCCAATGTAGAGGCTTCAACCCTCAAGATAAGTAATTTGTGAACTATTTTTTTTATTGTTTAAAAACCTTAGCAAAATTAGTTTTTCCTGGAGATACATTCCTTTCTAAAGGCGTGACAGGTAAAATATTTGGTTTTGCGAGAATAAATAGTTTTTCTCATTCACTCCTTGTGATAAATTTAAAGTCACGAGAATCACTAAATTAAATTTACATCCAAATATTCAAAGGATCTAATTTAGCTATGGTCAGGCTAAGTTTATAGTAATTTGGAAAAATAGAAGAGAGAAAAACAATGAACTAGCTAAGTCCATTATATTCATATAATCAAAAGTACCTTGTTAGGGCCTAATTGCCCAATCACGAGGCCTTGCGACTCACGAGAAGCTCACATAGATACTAGGGCCCATTTCATCTTTTACTCATTGAATCAAAGAGCCCATTCATTTGAGCTAAAGGACTCATCTCACAATGGAGTACTTGTGACTGATGTCGACAAATTTATTAGGAAGTTGGTGCATTCACCTCGAGAATTGGGGACTTCACTAGTATGGAAATGATTTTCGCCTACAACAAGCCTTGATAATTGTTGTGCGGATCCATGAATTTTCCCACATGTNTTTGAACTACGTTGTTAGCTCTTTCAAAATTAGGAATATGAAATTTTGTATCAGAAAAATTTTTGATATACCCTCTTTGTAACAGATATCCAACATCAACAAAATAATACTTTTTTGTTACATATATTATCATTAGTATTGTACTGAAAAAATTTATTTAATTTCATATTCAAGCAAATCAGAACATTTTGTAAAGTTGTATTTATGAGTTCGCGTAACAAATTTGAATACGTGACTATCATACACGCTGATTTTCTTTCCCATTCAACCATTACAAAAATGAAACAGATTCTATAATCGCATACAACCATAATATTTTATGTTGGTGAACCACAACGTCCACTTTATGCATTCTTTTCACTGTTGGACACATGTGCATCCATATGTGTTCCATCAATTGCTCCAATATAATCCTAAGTCATTTATATGAAATATTAAATTCACTACGTTTAAGTAAATTTTAAGAAAGATGATCACAGAAATCTACCTTAAACTATGACATAGTGTTGATATCGTGAAATTTCAATAGGGGTGTTTTGGAATGTAGGGTCTTTTAAGTTTGATAACTTTTGAAGATAAACTAATCAGAGCATTTGAATCAATTGAAAAATATCTACAAATTATTTTTGGTGAGTGTTAGAATCGCTCCACCCCCTTCTGTAAACTCATTTTTGCGATAAAATATAGAGTTACGATGATCATCTCTTTTAAAGTCATTCTAGAGGAGTCAAAGAGTCTATGAATTTTGTACACTTCTTCAAACAGATCAATAAATATAGTGTATGTCATACGAAACATGTTAAATCTTGTTGGGTGACCCACATGTAACTCTCAAACCCATTAGTTGCCTATGCATGTGAATATCATGCAAGGAGTGCGTGCAATATATGTGCTGTCACTGTTTTTTTATTAATATGTTATTTGCTAATTCAATGTTCTTTAATTTTATTTCTCTTTTTTTTGAATAACAATAATGAATAACATAGAGAAAGACACGGTACATAAAAAATAATGTCTTACACCAATATCAGTCAAACATATGAAAGTCCAAAAATACGATAATATTCTTACATCTCGATTCTCATAAAAGTAAAATAATTAGTTAACCCTGTGCTCGGATATCATCAATATAAATAACTTTTTCTTAGTTGGATCTTCTAACTTTTTCATTGAGAAAAAGTAAAATGACATGTCTTCCACTAAGTTGGATCTTCCAACTTTTTCAATATAAAGAACTCTCCCTTAGCACATCACTATTCTACTACCAACTATTTTTATTTATAATTTTTTTTTCTTTTGATTCTTCAAGCACATCTTCTGCCACTTGTTTAACAGTGCTCGTAACTTTATCTCACATAGAATTCACTTCTTCATGAACATCCCAAATCTTAAAATCCTGAAGTTTGCTCATAAAAATAATTTTATTTCTCTTTTAGTTGCCGACACCTAATTCTATTGATTATTTTCTTGTATTTGTTATCTTACAACTCTCCATCTTAAAATTTAGAATTATTAATTGTTATTAAATACATAAATTTTCACTTTGAATTACCCTACAATCTTTACATTCTCGAAGATCTCTTTTTTCATAAGAAAATAATTAATTTGTATTTTATTGATCAAATCTAATAAATAATAATATGTTCATCTCTTTTTCCAAATAAAGTATTAGCAATAACANTTTATCTTTCATTAAAAATATACTCTTACACAGGATCTCTACCTCTGCCATGGTCCATAAGAATGAAAATTGCACTTGGTGCCGCTAATGGGCTAACTTTTCTTCACGAGGAAGCAGAAAGGCCTGTTATATATCGCGATTTTAAAACATCTAATATTCTACTGGATGCGGTATGCTCCCAAATTTTTTGTAGTTGTAAAAACTTCATTCCCTTTACGGGTTCCTTTGCTTTAAATACATTTTCTTGCAGGATTATGTTGCCAAACTCTCTGATTTTGGGCTTGCTAAAGATGGCCCAGAAGGGGATAAGACCCATGTGTCCACACGAGTGATGGGGACTTATGGATATGCTGCTCCGGAATATGTAATGACAGGTAACATTTGCATTTGCTTGTCATTTTCGAATGGATAAAGGTATTCTCCGAGCAATTGTTATCAATGTTTAAAACTGTGAAATCGTTAAGGGACTTACGGCGATCTGCGATGTAAGTCTCACACTTTGAAAATTATGTTAGTCAAAATAAAGGGGTAAAAATGATGAATTACATTTATATGAAATAACAAATTGTATTAGCTGCAAAATATTATTTAACAACTTGCACGAAATAAAAATATAATGNAGATCTGCGATGTAAGTCTCATACTTTGAAAATTATGTTAGTCAAAATAAAGGGGTAAAAATAATAAATTACGTTTATATGAAATAACAAATTGTATTAGCTGCAAAATATTATTTAACAACTTGCACGAAATAAAAATATAATGTAAACATCAACTCATCAAATCATCAAAGTAGCATAAAATATAAATTGAAAGTTATAAAAAATCAAAGTAGGACATAAGATGAGATTGGCAGAATAGGCTTCTCTTTCTTATGTTTTTCAACTAACGTAATAATATATATAGATCTAAATAAGGCCATAATAAATAATCAAAAGGTTGAGCAGTAGGCAATGGTGGTGCCAGCAGGAGCAACTAGCAGCAGCGATGATAACAGGGGCAGTAGACAACATTGGCTGTAGTAGGAGCGGTAGGCAGCTGTAGTAGGAGCAGTAGGCAGCTATAGTAGGAGCAGCAGGCGGCTGATGTAATTGAAGCAGCGACATCGTCGACGATGGTGGCATCAGTNAGCAGCTGTAGTAGGAGCAGCTATAGTAGGAGCAGCAGGCGGCTGATGTAATTGAAGCAGCGACATCGTCGACGATGGTGGCATCAGTGGTAGAAGTAGTAGACGACGATCATGGGGAGTTTGATCGGGAAAGGGGAGCTCTTGCATGTGATAGTGCAGCTTCGGTTCGTATATGAACAATCTAATAAAGGGGAAATAAAACTAAGTGCGAGAGGCACGTCTCAGCAAAATTGAGGCAAGGCGAGCCTTGAGGCACACCTCTACCTATGTGGTCGTGCGCCTTGCCTGAACTGCTCTAGTCGTATGTCTCGAAGTGTTTTTCTAAAAAATTATGCTAAGGCGGACCTCAAGGCATGCCTTTGATTGTGCAAAATTTTAAACAGTGATTTCTATTCATTGGAATTTTTTTGCTTTGAGATTTGACCAACTGTTATTTTTTTTCCAATGTCCTATTTGACCTTTTTCAATGTAATTTTAGTGTTATTTTTAAATTATCTATTTCTAGTACTTGCTGTCGTATGAATACTAGTTTATTTGGTTAAAAAATATTCATAATAGATTTTTATGTTGTTGCATTTCTGAATTAATTACATGTTTGTTGCTCTGGATGGAGAGAATATTCCTTTGTGCTGCAGTGTATTCGGTTTTGAATATATTTTTATGCAATTCTTCAGAAACCTTTTTTTTGTAGCGAGATTTCCAAATTAATGACATGCCAAGTAAAATTGGAATAGATTCTTGTTTTCAGTTTACAATTGTCTTTTCAATATGATTCATTACATCAGAGTATGCACTTTCATCGGGCAGGAATAGAGAAACATATCTATTATGTTAGTGTAATGTTTCTTTTTAAATGAAGTACTTCTTTTACCCACAAGCGCATATCTACATACTAAGAAATTCTGCGTGAAAGTTTCTTGCTAAATGTTTTTTTTTTCTTGCTTCTATAAAGTTCAATTTTACCATTTTTTTATTGTTATTAAAGTTCTGACAATCATCGAGTTATCATTGTCAAAGAGAAATTAAAGTTATGTAATTTATTCTCTTGTATGTCATTTTGATGAATGGACTACTAGAATAGTAGGTTAAATCACCAGTAACCTTTATTTTTCCTAAAGGTAACTTGTGCATTCTTCTTATCTACATTTTATCTTGAATGAGATAGGAGTTTAAGTTCTGTATAGCACATTCAATTCAGTCATTTTCATACATGTAAAAAGACATTCCAACTTGCTATCATGTTTATCTTTTTGGTTTATATATATTTTGCTAATGCTTTGAGGCGATCTATTTTAAGAAAGCCTCCTTGTATTTCAATCATTTCTGTATGACATGTCAATTTCTGACCTTTCACATTTGTGACCGATAAAATTTCTCAAGCATGGTGGCTATCAAAGTTCAAATGTTACACATTTATAACGCGCACCAAATCAAAATGAGAAAAGCTGAATTGGGTTTAACGAGTCAGTACCATTAAATCATGAACCAAACCAAATTAAAATCTCAAGTTTCACATCTGAAATTATTTTGAGCTAAGAAGCACCAAGTCACCGGAACCAGAACTCATGTTAGCGGTACCAAATATATAATATTAGCTATTGAACTTGATTGACCAGCATGCAGCTGAATTTTACTGATTAGAGTGACCTGATAGACAATTATTTGGCAATACTCAAGTGATATTCATTCNGCCCATCTGAAATTATTTTGAGCTAAGAAGCACCAAGTCACCGGCACCAGAACTCATGTTAGCGGTACCAAATATATAAAATTAGCTATTGAACTTGATTGACCAGTATGCAGCTGAATTTTACTGATTAGAGTGACCTGATAGACAATTATTTGGCAATACTCAAGTGATATTCATTCTTAATATTTGATTATTGTCTTTAATAAAAGATATTTTTGACTTCAAGATACTTGCATGATCTACTAAGACAAATGTTCGACTTCACTTAAGAAAGTTCAAGGACAGTGTAAGTTGGAGAAAATGACAACCAAGAGAAGGGTGCATTGGGTTAATGAGTCAGTTACTATTAAAGCATGAACCAAANGAGGACGGTGTAAGTTTTGGAGAAAATGACAACCAAGAGAAGGGTGCATTGGGTTAATGAGTCAGTTACTATTAAAGCATGAACCAAANGGAAAATATTTGCATACATAAGACGTACGCAGCGCTGCGTACGTCCAGGGGTTATTCAGGGGGTACAGGAGGGTTATATCGGTGTTATACCCCTATGTAACCTCCATTTAACCTCCCTGTAACCTACAAATGAGTTCCACGCTTATGTAATTTTATGGGTACAAATAAGTTACACGGAGGTTACAAGGAAATTATACAGAGGTTACAGGGGGGTATAACCCGGATATAACTCCACTGTACCCCCTGAATAACCCCTGATGTACGCAGCGCTGCGTAGATCTTATGTACGCAAATATTTTCCCTAATATACAGGTTTTAATATGTACTTCTATAGCATTTAAAAGGCACAATCATATAATAACATAAAAATGAATGTTGTATTTCATTAGAAAAGTTAATATTTGTGATATTTTGCTGTGTGTTAAACATTTTATATGTTTGATAAGTAAATACCAAAAGTTAAGCATTAGTTTTGTAACTAGATAAAAATTTTGTGGTATGTATATAAATATCTCTATTTTAAAATGAATTGAGATCAAAATTTTTTAAAATTGTGATGCATATTATAATTTAAAATAATTTTAATTTTATTTAAATTTATAGGTTTTTATATTTTAAAGCTTAAGCTTAAGTCATCATTTTGCTATTATAAATCTAATGACCAAGGGCTCTATAAAATTAATGGGCATCTACATGCTACCTCCTAATCCTTATGTATTTACATATCTAACACTTCAAATTTACATTTTACATTTAAACCACCCAAATCATACATCACATANATACCTCCTAATCCTTATGTATTTACATATCTAACAGTTCAAATTTTCATTTTACATTTAAACCGCCCAAATCATACATCACATAAAAAATACCACCTTTCAACTTAAAGGTGAAAGACACCTTTTCATACAGTCGTGGTGGTATTTATGTAAAAATTGAAGTTTACATGTTAGATATGTAAATATATAGGAATTGAATGGTATGTATGCAAATCTTTCAAAATATAATCGAGCTTTTTTTTTGTATTATTCATTATTTTCTTTTTTAATTTTTAATTTTTTATGTGATTATCTTGATCATCCGATTTGGTTGATGTTGTTTTCATGTTCAAAATTTGTGCACATAGTTTAATCAATTAAAACTCTAAACATGTTTTTTTAATTTTTAAAATAAACTCAATCATATAATGTTCTCGTAGGATCAACTTAGCCTATCTTGCAACATTAACCCTCATGTTTATAAATGCGGTCAAGTGCCAAGAATTGGGTATTGAAGTCTTACGAATAAAAATGCAAATTTCTTTTTTTCTCCTTGAGTCTGGGCACTTCTCCTCGACTTAGCTCATCCTACTTTGTTACGGGTATGATCAAGTTCTTTATAGTAATTCACTTGATAGATCACAATAATCTAATCTATTGTTTTCCCCTCTCCTTATCTTTCGATCATTTAATCTACTGAACAATGTTGGATTTAGACATCCTTTAAAATGTATTGGCTGTTGAAAGTGGCTCATACTAGAAACATGACTACTAATAATCATGAAAATCATTTGAGCAAGCCTNTTCATCCTACTTTGTTACGGGTCTGATCAAGTTCTTTATAGTAATTCACTTGATAAATCCCAATAATCTAATCTATTGTTTTCCCCTCTCCTTATCTTTCGATCATTTAATCCACTGAACTATGTTGGATTTAGACATCCTTTAAAATATATTGGCTGTTGAAAGTGGCTCATACTAGAAACATGACTACTAATAATCATGAAAATCATTTGAGCAAGCCTATAAGAAAGTGTGACCCAATAAGCTAGGAACATGATTATTAATAACCACAAAATATTGTTTGATGAAAATGTTCTATATTGTGATGGAGAGATTCTCACAATCTCCTATCTATTTTTGGGAGTCAACTATGTTATTTGGCCATCATGCATGTGTTGTCGTGCATGCTTATCTTGTTAACTCACTTTAGGTGACTTATATTCCTCCACTCTTATTTGGGAGTCAATTGTCATTTGGAAAGTGTGCACATGTTGCCGTGCATGCATAGCATATTATCTCGCTTCGGAATGACTTATTTTCCTTAGTGAAAAGTTTTGCTAAGATTCCATTTGAGAAGCTAGCTAAGCAAGTCTTCACTCGATGGACAAATTTTTATTTATTTATCATAAAAAGCCATATTTCGCTTCCTAAGTTTTAAAATCTTGGTCTTGGATTCTTGTCCATATTACTCACTTTGAGTCTGTTGTCTCTTTTTTTGTAGTTTGTGATGTTATAAAATGTCATATTCTCTTCACTCTTTTCAAATAAGTACCCCCGTGGTTGTTCTATNTCATCATGCGTATGTCAGTGCATGCTTATCTTGTTAACTCACTTTAGGTGACTTATATTCCTCCACTCTTATTTGGGAGTCAATTGTCATTTGGAAAGTGTGCACATGTTGTCGTGCATACATAGCCTATTATCTTGCTTCGGAATGACTTATTTTCCTTGGTGAAAAGTTTTGCTAAGATTCCATTTGAGAAGCTAGCTAAGCAAGTCTTCACTCGATGGACAAATTTTTATTTATTTATCATAAAAAGCCATATTTCGCTTCCTAAGTTTTAAAATCTTTGTCTTGGATTCTTGTCCATATTACTCACTTTGAGTCCATTGTCTCTTTTTTCGTAGTTTGTGATGTTATAAAATGTCATATTCTCTTCACTCTTTTCAAATAAGTACCCCCGTGGTTGTTCTATATTGGGAATTGTTGAGCTCAGCTTATAATTATTGATTTCTTACAACAAAGCCGACAAAAGAAAAAGAAAACACAATAAATAATTTTTAGGAAAAGAAGATTTTTAGGTCATTCCTACTGTCTCTGAAACTTAAACCCTTGAGTGTGTTTGTTGTTGACGTGATTTTGGTTTTACTTGTTTTTTATATGTTCCATACCAAGTTGCGCCCAGCTTGCCTAGTAGAGATTTTCGAGTTGCTGAGTCGACTTTCTTAGTATCAATTCTCCTATGAACTTTCTTTCTCACTTGATTTCTTTGATAAGCTGAAACATATGTTTCATTCTTTTTTTATTATCTTTTTGCCATTTTTTATTTGAGTTCTCCTTTTGCTCACTTATTCAGGGCTACAACCATTTAGTTATGTAGTGTGCTTGACTAGCAGCTGCCCCATGCGATAATAAGAATCTGGTCAGCCTAGTGGGTGATGATGAAGTTTCTTTACCTTGGCACTTTTGACTTCCATTCATAATAGGTTGAGAATTTGCTTATTCTCCACTTCGATTTTCCTATTCAGTTTGGGATAGTGCACAGTGGAAAAATTGAGGCGAATACCTTGATTTTGGCAAAACCTTTCGAGTGATTTGTCAAAAAATTGAAGTCCATTGTCAGTTATTATGACATGAGGCATATTGTGTCTTCAAATGTTTTTGGTCCAGATAAAATCGTAAATTACATTTGCCATTGTCCTTGCAAGCCCCTTCGCCTCTATCCATTTGGTAAAATAGTTGATCATTATACTATTGATCTTTTTTTTGCTCTTTTGTAGGCAGAAATGGATCCAATAGGTTTGTTTTTTCAAACCTTTAATGGCCAGTGATTCAATATCGGTTGCAGTATGTGAATGTTAAAGTTACCTAGGTGCAAACTTTTGAATAGATCACAACATTTGAAGAATTTTTTTGCATCATTTATATTAAAAGGCTGAAAATACTCTTTCTTGAGGATTCAAATGTCTAGAGTTAGCCCACTATAATGACTTGCACATCCTCTCAAATGCACTACTGCTAAAACTCAGGTAACTTGATTTTTTTTTTTTATATGTATTGTAAGTAAGGTTTATGGATGGTTTTACTGGACACTTATAAGAGGATGTACCTTGTTTTTTTTTTTTGCTGATGATTTCCTTCTCGTGGAGAAGAAGCGAGAAAAGCTAAAAAAAAACTTGAATTATGGACGTCTACCTTGGAGTCTAAAGGCCTTTGTTTGAGTAGAACTAAAATTGAATATATGGAATGTAATTTTAGTAGTAGTAGCTCTAATGACGGAAATGTAANTTCTAACCAACAAAATTTTTTTTTAATTTATAGCCTCTCAAAATATAGCCAAAATATATAACAATGTCTCTTAAATGCTTTTCAAATGACTATAAAATGGCTAGTCAAAGAAGCTCCGACAACTAGTTGAAGCTCCAATTTTACGTCCAATGGCTAGCCAACCTTTTATGAAACAACTAATATTTAAAAAATAATAATAAATTGAATTTTAATAAAAAATATTTATTTTAATCCTTCAAAGCACGCTTAAAAGATCCAGTGAATCTAATTTAACGAAAGTTAAGTCAAAACTTAGCCAATTCAAATCAAGTTCTCAAAATTTTTTTTCTATTTTTGTTGTTTTTAAAATATATTAAATAAAATTAAAAAATCTGAAATCATTTGTAAATAAACATATATATGGCAGCAATTTATCATAAAAATATTAAGTCAAAATGAAAACTTGAAGTATGTTAAATAAAATTCTAAAAATATTAACTTATTACTTTAGTTAATATTTATTGCTTATTGTTTTTTGGTAAATTAAATGCTATGCATGCTGTTTATGAAATCATTTAAACTTATAAATATAAGAATTAATTAGGAAATTTATTGATATATTAATTAAGATCATTATCCTTAATTAGATAATTAATAAATTTACTAATAAATTTATGTAAAGCAAATCGAGGAAATATATTAGAGGTTTAAAGTCGTCCAAACCTATTAATATTTGTAATAGATAATTACATACCACATGATTTTTATGTATTTACATATCTAATATACATGTTTTAATATGTACATCTATAGCATTTAAAAGGCACAATCATATCATAACATAAAAATGAAAGTTTTATTTCATTAGAAAAGTTAATATTTGTGATATTTTGCTGTGATGTTAAACATTTTATATGTTTTATAAGTAAATGCCAAAAGTTAAGCATTAGTTTTGTAACTAGTTAAAAATTTTGTGGTATGTATATAAATATCTCTATTTTAAAATGAATTGAGATCAAAATTTTTTAAAATTGTGATGCATATAATAATTTAAAATAATTTTAATTTTATTTAAATTTATAGGTTTTTATTTTTTAAAGCTTAAGCTTAAGTCATCATTTTGCTATTATAAATCTAATGACCAAGGGCTCTATAAAATTAATGGGCATGTCAATGCATACCTCCTAATTCTTATGTATTTACATATCTAACACTTCAAATTTACATTTTACATTTAAACCACCCAAATCATACATCACATAAAAAATACCGCCTTTCAACTTAAAGGTTAAAGACACCTTTTCATACAGTTGTGGTGGTATTTATGTAAAAATTGAAGTTTAGATGTTAAATATGTAAATATATAGGAATTGTTTGGTATGTATGCAAATCTTCCAAAATATAATCGAGCTTTTTTTTGTATTATTCATTATTTTCTTTTTTTATTTTTAATTTTTTATGTGATTATCTTGATCATCCAATTTAGTTGATGTTGTTTTCATGTTCAAAATTTTTGCACACAGTTTAATCAATTAAAACTCTAAACATGTGTTTTTAATATTTAAAATAAACTCAATCATATAATGTTCTCGTAGGATCAACTTAACCTATCTTGCAACATTAACCCTCATGTTTATAAATGAGGTCAAGTGCCAAGAATTGGGTATTGAATTCTTACGAATAATAATGCAAATTTCTTTTTTTCTCCTTGAATCTGGGCACTTCTCCTTGACTTAGCCCATCCTACTTTGTTAGGGGTATGATCAAGTTCTTTATAGTAATTCACTTGATAGATCACAATAATCTAATCTATTCTTTTCCCCTCTCCTTATCTTTCGATCATTTAATCCACTGAACAATGTTGGATTTAGACATCCTTTAAAATTTATTGGCTGTTGAAAGTGGCTCATACTTGAAACATGACTACTAACAATCATGAAAATCATTTGAGCAAGCCTATAAGAAAGTGTGACCCATTAAGCTAGGAACATGATTATTAATAACCACAAAATATTGTTTGATGAAAATGTTCTATATTGTGATGGAGAGATTCTCACAATCTCCTATCGATTTTTGGGAGTCAACCATGTTATTTGGTCATTATGCATGTGTTATCGTGCATGCTTATCTTGTTAACTCACTTCAGGTGACTTATATTCCTCCACTCTTATTTGGGAGTCGATTGTCATTTGGAAAGTGTGCACATGTTGTCGTGCATGCATGGCCTATTATCTCGCTTCGGAATGACTTATTTTCCTTAGTGAAAAGTTTTGCTAAGATTCCATTTGAGAAGCTAGCTAAGCAAGTCTTCACTCAATGGACAAATTTTTATTTATTTATCATAAAGAGCCATATTTCGCTTCCTAAGTTTTAAAATTTTGGTCTTGGATTGTTGTCCAGATTACTCACTTTGAGTCTATTGTTTCTTTTTTCGTAGTTTGTGATGTTATAAAATGTCATATTCTCTTCAATTTTTTCAAATAAGTACCCCCTGGCTATTCTATATTGGGAATTGTTGATTTCTTACAACAAAGGCGACAAAAAAAAAAAAAAAAAAAANTCTTTCTCTTACATTGGCATTATAATACTTGGTTGTTCTTCTCATGACTTCCTCTTGCTTCATACTTGAGTTCTTTGATAAGCTGAAACATATGTTTCATTCTTTTTTTATTATCCTTTTGCCATTTTTTATTTGAGTTCTCCTTTTGCTCATATATCCAGGGCTACAACTATTTAGTTATGTAGTGTGCTTGACTAGCAGCTGCCCCATGCGATAATAAGTATCTGGTCAGCCTAGTGGATGATGATGAAGTTTCTTTACCTTGGCACTTTTGACTTCCATTCATAATAGGTTGAGAGTTTGCTTATTCTCCACTTCGATTTTCCTATTCAGTTTGGGATAGTGCACAGTGGAAAAATTGAGGCGAATACCTTGATTTTGGCAAAACCTTTCGAGTGATTTGTCAAAAAATTGAAGTCCATTGTCAGTTATTATGACATGAGGCATATTGTGTCTTCAAATGTTTTTGGTCTAGGTAAAATCATAAATTACATTTGCCATTGTCCTCGCAAGCTCCTTCGCCTCTATCCATTTGGTAAAATAGTTGATCATTATACTATTGATCTTTTTTTTGCTCTTTTGTAGGCAGAAATGGATCCAATAGGTTTGTTTTTTCAAACCTTTAATGGCCAGTGATTCAATATCGGTTGCAGTATGTGAATGTTAAATTTACCTAGGTGCAAACTTTTGAATAGATCACAACATTTGAAGAATTTTTTTGCATCATTTAGATTAAAAGGCTGAAAATACTCTTTCTTGAGGATTCAAATGTCTAGAGTTAGCCCACTATAATGACTTGCACAGTTGCACATCCTCTCAAATGCACTACTGCTAAAACTCAGGTAACTTGAATTTTTTTTTTTATGTATTGTAAGTAAGGTTTATGGATGGTCTTACTGGACACTTATAAGAGGATGTACCTTGGTGTATTCCTTTTGCTGATGATATCCTTCTCGTGGAGAAGAAGTGAGAAAAGCTCAGAAAAAACTTGAATTATGGACGTCGACCTTGGAGTCTAAAGGCCTTCGTTTGAGTAGAACTAAAATTGAATATATGGAATGTAATTTTAGTAGTAGTAGCTCTAATGACGGAAATGTAACTATAGGTGATCAAGTTGTTAAAAGATGTGAATGCTTTAGATATCTCAGATCGATTGTTAAAAGTGATGTTCATATTGATGGGGATGTTACTAGTAGATTTCAAGTTGGTTGGTTGAAGTGGACGAATGCTTCGGACCTTTTGTGATAGAAAAGTACCTCTTAGACTTACAGGAAAATTTTGTAAGATGGTGGTGAGACCGACAATGCTCTATGGCGTTGAATGTTGGCCTTTAAAGAAGAAGCATAAAGCTAAGTTAAGTGTAGCTGAGATGAGAATGACTAGGTGGATGAGTGGCTTTACACTTAGAGACAAAATGTGAAATGAATATATCCGTGATAGGGTGGATGAGTGGCTTTACACTTAGAGACAAAATGCGAAATGAATATATCCGTGATAGGGTTGGAGAGGTGGGGTGGCTTTACACTTAGAGACAAAATGCGAAATGAATATATTCGTGATAGGGTTGGTGTAGCTTGAGTGATGGACAAAATTAGAGGGAGTCGTTTTAGATGGTTTGGTCACATTAAACATCGACCATCTGATGACCTGATTGCAAGAGTAGATGTTTTAGATTTGACTTTTGTTACGAAAGACAGAGGTAGACTTAGGAAGACTTGGGTATATTGTATAAAAATGATCTTAATTTATTATAATTAAATGAAAATATAACACTAAATAAGACGCAATGGAGAAAAATGATTCATGCAGCCGACCCCACTTAGTGAGATAAAGGTTGTGTTGTTGTTGCTGCTGCTATTGTATTGTATGTAAGGTTTTAGTGATGGTCGCCGTCAATGATCATAATCGAGTTGATGTACAGAGTTTCCTTGATTTTAATTCTTTTTGAGCCTTTGATTTCTCCTACCACAATTGACATCTTTAGATACTCAATAAATGAATCGATCTAGCTTGATTCAGCTAGGAGATTTACCTCCATTACATCTATGATGGGCCGAGTAAAGGTCAAGGGTTTGTTACCTATATATGTGCCATTTTGGAAAGTTGATCGGCAAACTCGTTCTCTCAGAAGATCTGTTTGATGATACTCAAATCTTTAACTTTAGGCTTGGCCTTAAAAAGGTATCACCTCAAGGTGCCATTTTCTGCTTCATATCCAAATGTTAATTTATCCATTTGCTACGAGTCCAAGTACAACTGAAGAGTAGCACTCTACCCTTGAAGTGAATCTCAGGATAGTGAGTGAAGCCTTATATTTGTCTTGATTGTTATTGCATGTAAATTTATATTGATGACATTACTTGAAATGATATATGTCGGGCTCATCAACAATATGCCAAACTTATCAACAATAAGCCAGCTCTTCTCACTTGTTTGATTCTCCATTCACTTTCAAATTCCATGATAGGTTGGCTTTTCTCCTTAATTGTGAAGTTGGCTAGCATTTGAACTTTAATTGCCGTTCAATGAACATAAGATATTTAGAATTTGCTGAGTTTAGCTGAGCATTTTAGAAGTCACCTTGAAACAAACTTCAAGCAATGATTTGTAAAGAGTTGGATAGGATGAACTTGAAAGTAAGGGTGAAGTCTTTTGGCTTTGATGAGGGTGAAGTGGAATTTGTTCAAAACATGACATTTCACTCAACTCTACAAAGCATGTTATTTACAANAAGGAAAATTTTGTAAGATGGTGGTGAGACCGACAATGCTCTATGGCGCTGAATGTTGGTCTTTAAAAAAGAAGCATAAAGCTAAGTTAACTGTTGCTGAGATGAGAATGACTAGGTGGATGAGTGACTTTACATTTAGAGACAAAATGTGAAATGAATATATCCGTGATAGGGTTGGTGTAGCTCGAGTGACGGACAAAATTAGAGAGAGTCATTTTAGATGGTCTGGTCACATTAAACATCGACCATCTGATGATCTGATTGCAAGAGTAGATGTTTTAGATTCGACTTTTGTTACGAAAGACAGAGGTAGACCTAGGAAGACTTGGGTATATTGTATAAAAATGATCTTAATTTATTATAATTAAATGAAAATATGACACTAAATAAGACGCAATGAAGAAAAATGATTCATGCAGCCGACCCCACTTAGTGAGATAAAGGTTGTGTTGTTGTTGCTGCTGCTGTTGTATTGTATGTAAGGTTAAGTGATGGTCACCGTCAATGATCATAATAGAGTTGATGTACGAAGTTTCCTTGATTTTAATTCTTCTTGAGCCTTTGATTTCTCCTACCACAATTAACATCTTTAGATACTCAATAAATGAATCGATCTAGCTTGATTCAGCTAAGAGATTTCCATTACATCTATGGTGGGCCGAGTAAAGGTCAAGGGTTTGTCACCTATATATGTGCCATTTTGGAAAGTTGATCGGCAAACTCGTTCTCTCAGAAGATCTGTTTGATGATACTCAAATCTTTGACTTTAGGCTTGGCCTTAAAAAGGTATCACCTCAAGGTGCCCTTTTCTGCTTCATATCCATATGTTAATTTATCCACTTGCTACGAGTCCAAATACAACTGAAGAGTAGCACTCTACCCTTGAAGTGAATCTCAGGATAGTGGTAAAGCCTTATATTTGTCTTGATTGTTATTGAATGTAAATTTATATTGATGACATTACTTGGAATGATATATGTCGGGCTCATCAACAATATGCCAGACTTATCAACAATAAGCCAGCTCTCCTCACTTGTTTGATTCTCCATTCACTTTCAAATTCCATGATAGGTTGGCTTTTCTCCTTAATCGTGAAGTTGGCTAGCACTTGAACTTTAATTGCCGTTCAATGAACATAAGATACTTAGAATTTGCTGAGTTTAGCTGAGCATTTTAGAAGTCACCTTGATGAGGGTGAAGTGGAATTTGTTCAAAACATGACATTTCACTCAACTCTACAAAGCATGTTATTTACAACATAATAGTCAAGCCATTGATTCTTTTCTTTTTTCTTGATGAGGATGGAGCTACCTGCTTCCTTTTACTTCTAAATATAATAACAAAACCTTGAAGGTAATGACTGCAACAATGGAAGCAAGGTCAACGCCGACTTCTAGCTTTGGAACCACTCTTCACACTTCTTATTCACTTCAAATATTTTGCCCCTCCTCAAGGTTTTAAAGAATGACGAGCACTTTTCATTTGACTTTAAGATAAATCGGCTTAATCATATTTTTTAGTTGGTTAGTTTCTTAGATATTTTATGTTTTTATGTGATGACATCTTCATATTAAACTTCATATTATTTGGTTAGTTTCTTAGATATTTTATGTTTTTATGTTCATGTTTTTTTTTTTTGGGTGTTATGTAGAATTTGAAAAAATTGCTAGATCAGGCTCCAAAGATGCACTTTAGTGGGTTCAACCTCATATTGAACTTCTTCAAGGTTGTGAAGTTATTGTTGAGGCTGACAATATGTTGTTGTGGTCTTTTGCTTTCAATCAACAATTCATTCACAAAAACTTTTATATTGTTCCCTTCTATTCTTTAAAGATATGATCCATGGTTCTCTGTTAAGTCATCAACACAGTGTCAAGTTAAATGACATGTGGTTGTGTGGCAATATAATTCGTTGCTTGTGGTAAAAACCATCCTTTTTTACATCTATAGCATGTATCCATCTTTGATGATAGCTTGAAATCAACGCACGCTTGCCATTCTTCGTTGAACTTAGGCACCATTACTAATTCGAAACTTAGTAAGTGTATTGCACTTTTCTATTAAATCCATATTAAGTAACTTTTATACTCTTTTTCGTAAATTAGCCCAGGTAATGTGTGTGACACTTGTTTGATCTTCTGTTTAATTAGCTAATCTTATCCACATTTAGAGTCTATTTGTCGTCGTTGTATATTTTTTTTGTAAAAGAGGTTGTAATGCTGTTGCAGACAAAATTTCTTAGAAATCTGCGGTGGATTTATATTTATGTTTATTTTTTTTTCTAAAAATCATGTCATTTTTCTTACAGTCACCGCACTTTATCAGATCAAATTGAAAAAAAAATTCCCATGCAACAAAAATTATAGAAAAAAATAACAAAATAATTCAAAAAATATTGTTGTGGTGACGGTCTAAAATATAAAACAGACGAAAAATGTCCAAACATGCTCTCAGTTGATGATGTGTGTCTTAGGCATCTACTCTTGATATCTCACTAGGCGACCATGCAAAATGTTCCCTCAAGATTGCCACTAACTTGTCTTTATACCTAACATCGGTGGTCGAGCTGATATGAAAAGTGCGGTTCGAAACTTTTTTACCGGGTTTTTTTTTTCTTCTTTAGAGTTTCCAAGCTTGTTTCACGTTGTACATCTTCATTCACTACTTTCTATTGAGTGTTTCTAATAGCCTTGAGGCAACAAACCGTTGATTGGTACAAGTCATCTTATACCACTAATCCCCCCCCCTCCCCCCACCAACCGAAAGCCAAGAACTTCATTGACATGTGGGATGTCAAGATGACTGCTCAAAATGTGTTAAAGAATGGTTTGCAAAATATTGCAATAGAAGTCGTTGGATTGCCAATTATTATAAAATTGGTTATTACAAAAATTTCTTATAATCAGTTTGGATTTATGCTCAGCAAGTCTACTATGGAAGCTATACATTTATTGAGAGGTTTGATGGAGATGTACAAATCGAGTAAGGAGCATCTACCAATGTTTTTATTGATTTAGAAAAAGCTCACGGTAATATTCCAAGAGAAGTCTTTTGGAGAGTTCTAGAGGAGAAAGATGTTGATATGACTTATATTTAAAACATTAAAGATATGTATACTAGAGCTGTTACTTGTGTTCGAACAGAAGGAGGATTAACCAACTGTTTTCCTATTTCAGTTGGATTATATCAGGGATCGACGTTAAGTCCATATCTTTTTGCTTTAGTTATGGATGCTCTTAGTGGACATATATAGCAGGATGTATCTTAGTGTATGCTTTTCGTTGATGATAACCTTCTTGTGTATAAGACTAGAGAAAGAGTAAAAAAAAAACTTGAATTATGGAGGTATACATTAGAGTATAAAGGCCTTCGTTTGGGTATATCTAAAATTGAATACATGGAATGTAATTTTAGTAGTAGCTCTAGTGACAGAGTTGTAACCGCGAGTAATCTAATCATTAAACAGTGTGAATGTTTTAGATATCTCTGGTCTATTGTTCAAAGTGATGGTAATATAGATGAGGTTTTATTAGTAGAATTTAAGTTGGTTGGTTGAAGTGGAGCAATGCATCAGACCTATCGTGTGATAAAAAAGTATCGCTTAGACTGATAGAAAAATTTTATAAGATGGTAGTGAGACTTGCTTTAGCGCATGTTTTTGTTATTACTAATATTTTATTGAAGAAAATAGATGAACATCTTATTACTTATAAGAGTGGATCTAATAAAACACAAATTGATTATTTTCTTATGAGAAGAAGTGATTGTCAAAATTTTAAAGATTGTAAGGTCATTCCAAGTGAGGATTTAAATACCCAACATCACTTATTAGTTCTAGATTTTAAGATGAATAGTTGTAAAATAAAGAATACTAGGACTCATCATCGTAACATTAGACGGGGGAACCTATAAGAGACAAACAAAATTATTTTTATGAGTAACATTCAAGATTTTAAAATTTGGGATGTTCATGAAGAAACAACTATTATGTGGGATAAAGTAACAAACACTATTAAACAAGTAATAAAAGATGTGCTTAAAAAATCAAAAGAAAAACTTTTTATAAATAAAAATAATTGATGATGGAATAATAATATGCAAGAAAAGATAAAATCTAGGAAGTTTTGTTATGAAAATTGGTTTAAATGTAAAAATTTAGGGAACTGAGAAATATCAAACGGCCCGTAGAGAGTCTCAATGAACAATCTGTGACGCTAAAATTCTGTTTTTAATGATCTTTACAATAGATTAGATATTAAAAATGGTGAAAAATATATGTATAAACTAGTCAAACAAAGAGAAAAAAAGGTAAAAATTTAACTCAAGTAAAATATATTAAACATGAAAATAAAAAAGTGCTTTTCTTAGAAAAAGATATTCAACATAGGTGAGTGTGTTATTTTGATAAAATTTTTAATTAAGTTTTTTGAAAATGCGATCAATTTTAGTAATTTTAATTCGAAATAATAATAAATGTTTCATTTTTATTATCGCATTAGTAAAAAAGAAGTTGAGGAAGCTTTAAAGAAAACCAAGAGTGGAAAGTCTGTAGGACCTGATCATATCCCAATTGAAGTGTGGAAATATTTAGAAGATGTGGGAGTTTCTTAGCTTACTAAACTCTTTAATACTATTTTAAAAACTAAAAAGTTGTGTGAGGAGTGGAGGAAGAGTATTTTGGTCCCATTTTTAAGAATAAAAGGGATGCACAAGAGTGTTCAAATTATAAAGGAATTAAGTTGATATGTCATCCTTTAAAGTCATGGGAGAGGGTAATTGAACATAGGTTAAGACGTATCACAAAAATTTCTCATAATCAATTTGGATTTATGCCAGGCAGATCTACTATGGAAGCTATACATTTATTGAGAGGTTTGATGGAGAAGTGCAGTGCTAATAAGAATAATCTTCATTTAATTTTTATTGATTTAGAAAAAGCTTTCGATAAGGTTCCAAGAGATATCCTTTGGAGAGTTCTCGAGAANCCAAGAGATATCCTTTGGAGAGTTCTTGAGAAGAAAGGTGTTGATATGACTTATTCTCAAGTCGTTAAAGATATATATACTAGAGTTGTTACTTGTGTTTGAACTGAAGGAGGATTGACCAAATATTTTCCTTTTTCCGTTGGATTACATCAGGGATCGGCTTTAAGCCCATATCTTTTTTGTTTTGGTTATCGATGGTCTTTTCAGACATCTACAGGAGGATGTACCTTGGTGTATGCTTTTTGCTGATGATATCCTTCCAGTGGATAAGACGAGAGAAAAATCCTAGAAAAACTTGAATTATGGAGGTCTACATTGGAGTCTAAAGGCTTTCATTTAAGTAAAACCAAAACTAAATACATGGAATGTAATTTTAGTGGTAGCTCTAGTGACAGAAGTGTGAATTTGGGTGATCAAATTATTAAAAGGTGTGAACGATTTTGATATCTTAGGTCTGGTGTTCAAAGTGATGGTGATATAGATGGGGATGTTAATAGTAGAATTCAAGTTGGTTTGTTGAAGTGGAGGAATGNAATTCCCATGCAACAAAAATTATAGAAAAAAATAACAATATAATTCAAAAAATATTGTTGTGGCGACGGTCTAAAATATAAAGCAGACGAAAATGTCCAAACATGCTCTCAGTTGATGACGTGTGTCTTAGGCATCTACCCTTGATATCTCACCAGGCGACCATGCAAAATGTTCCCTCAAGATTGCCACTAACTTGTCTTTATACCTAACATCGGTGGTCAAACTGATATGAAAAGTGCGATTCGAAACTTTTTTATCAGGTTTTTTTTATCTTCTTTAGAGTTTCCAAGCTTGTTTCACCTTGTGCATCTTCATTCACTACTTTCTATTGAGTGTTTCTAATAGCCTTGAGGCAACAAACTGTTGATTGGTACAAGTCATCTTATATCACTAATTCCCCCCCTCCCCCTCCCTCCCCCCACCAACCGAAAGCCAAGAACTTCATTGACATGTGGGATGTCAAGATGACTGCTCAAAATGTGTTAAAGAATGTTTTGCAAAATATTGCAATAGAAGTCGTTGGATTGCCAATTATTATAAAATTGCTTATTACAAAGATTTCTTATAATCAGTTTGGATTTATGCTCAGCAAGTCTACTATGGAAGCTATACATTTATTGAGAGGTTTGATGGAGATGTACAAATCGAGTAAGGAGCATCTACCAATGTTTTTATTGATTTAGAAAAAGCTCACGGTAATATTCCAAGAGAAGTCTTTTGGAGAGTTCTAGAGGAGAAAGATGTTGATATGACTTATATTTAAAATATTAAAGATATGTATACTAGAGTTGTTACTTGTGTTCGAACAGAAGGAGGATTAACCAATTGTTTTCCTATTTCAGTTGGATTATATCAGGGATCGACGTTAAGCCCATATCTTTTTGCTTTAGTTATGGATGCTCTTAGTGGACATATATAGCAGGATGTACCTTAGTGTATGTTTTTCATTGATGATATTCTTCTTGTGTATAAGATTAGAGAAAGAGTTCAGAAAAAACCTGAATTATGGAGGTATACATTAGAGTCTAAAGGCCTTCGTTTGGGTATATCTAAAATCGAATACATGGAATGTAATTTTTGTAGTAGCTCTAGTGGCAGAGTTGTAACTGCGAATAATCTAATCATTAAACGGTGTGAATGTTTTAGATATTTCTGGTCTATTGTTCAAAGTGATGGTAATATAGATGGGGTTTTATTAGTAGAATTTAAGTTGGTTGGTTGAAGTGGAGCAATGCATCAGACCTATCGTGTGATAAAAAAGTATCGCTTAGACTGATAGGAAAATTTTATAAGATGGCAGTGAGACTTGCTTTAGCGTATGCTTTTGTTATTATTAATACTTTATTGAAGAAAAGAGATGAGCATCTTATTACTTATAAGAGTGGATCTAATAAAACACAAATTAATTATTTTCTTATGAGAAGAAGTGATTGTCGAAATTTTAAAGATTGTAAGTTCATTCCAAGTCAGAATTTAAGTACCCAACATCGCTTATTAGTTCTAGATTTTAAGATGATAGTTGTAAAATAAAGAATACTAGGACTCATCATCGTATCATTAGATGGGGGAACCTATAAGAGACAAACAAAATCATTTTTATGAGTAAAATTCAAGATTTTAAAATTTGGGATGTTCATGAAGAAACAACTATTATGTGGGATAAAGTAACAAACACTATTAAACAAGTAATAAATATGTGCTTGAAAAATCAAAAGAAAAAGTTTTTATAAATAAAAATAGTTGATGATGGAATAATAATATGCAAGAAAAGATAAAATCTAAAAGGTTTTGTTATGAAAATTGGTTTAAATGTAAAAATTTAGAGAATTAAGAAATATCAAACGGTCTGTAGAGAATCTCAATGAACAATCTGTGACGGTAAAATTCTGCTTTTAAAGATCTTTATAATAGATTAGATATTAAAGATGGTGAAAAAATATATGTATAAACTAGCCAAACAAAGAGAAAAAAAAGTAAAGATTTAACTCAAGTAAAATATATTAAACATGAAAATAAAAAAGTGCTTTTCTTAGAAAAAGATATTCAACATAGATGAGTGTGTTATTTTGATAAAATTTTTAATTAAATTTTTTGTAAATGCGATCAATTTTAGTAATTTTAATATTGTGAATAATAATAAAATGTTTCATTTTTATTGTCGCATTAGTAAAAAAGTTGAGGAGGCTTTAAAGAAAACCAAGGGTGGAAAGTCTGTAGGACTTGATCATATCCCAATTGAAGTGTGGAAATATTTAGGAGATGTGGGAGTTTCTGAGCTTACTAAACTCTTTAATAATATTTTAAAAACTAAAAAGATGTGTGAGGAGTGGAGGAAGAGTATTTTGGTCCCAATTTTTAAGAATAAAAGGGATGCACAAGAGTGTTCAAATTATAAAGGAATTAAGTTGATATGTCATCCGTTAAAGTCATGGGAGAGGGTAATTGAACATAGGTTAAGACATCAAAAAGATTTCTCATAATCAATTTGGATTTATACCAGGCAGATCTACTATGGAAGCTATACATTTTTTGAGAGGTTTGATGGAGAAGTGCAGTGCTGATAAGAAGAATCTACATTTAATTTTTATTGATTTAGAAAAAGCTTCCGATAATGTTCCAAGAGATATCCTTTGGAGAGTTCTTGAGAAGAAAGGTGTTGATATGACTTATATTCAAGTCGTTAAAGATATATATACTAGAGCTATTACTTGTGTTTGAACTGAAGGAGGATTGACCAAATATTTTCCTTTTTCTGTTGGATTACATTAGGGATCGGCTTTAAGCCCATATCTTTTTTGCTTTAGTTATCGATGGTCTTACCAGACATCTACAGGAGGATGTACCTTGGTGTATGTTTTTTGCTGATGATATCCTTCCAGTGGATAAGACGAGAGAAAAATCCTAGAAAAACTTGAATTATGAAGGTCTACATTAGAGTCTAAAGGCTTTTATTTAAGTAGAACCAAAACTAAATACATGGAATGTAATTTTAGTAGTAGCTCTAGTGTCAGAAGTGTGAATTTGGGTGATCAAATTATTAGAAGGTGTGAACGATTTATATATCTTAGGTCTGGTGTTCAAAGCGATGGTGATATAGGTGGGGATGTTAATAGTAGAATTCAAGTTGGTTG
>JXCR01136987.1:371149-387235 GCA_002079205.1 Phalaenopsis hybrid cultivar
TTAAGTTGACTTAAACTATGATTAAAACTTGTCCTGCGGAGAATAGCCTAGTCTCCTTGTAGCATGGACCAAGTAGTTAGACTACCTGTCTGGTTTGATTGATCTTTGAATCTGGTTCAAGGTAAAGTGAAATTGCCTTTGAACCTTTAATGGGTTTTCTTATATGGTCGATCATGTGAGTCCCGTCGGTATCAATGGGTTGACATCTGGAACTCAGTCGACAAGTTTTTGTTGTGCTTGACCTGATGTGTTCGTGCTGAGCTCGACCCTTTAATTGTACTTATTGTGGTCCTTATGGGCTGGTCATGCTTTTAAAGGCATACAAACTTAATAATAGATTCCCTTATCGGGGTGAGTTGTCGTTCCTTTACAATTCCTCTTTTATATGTGGCCAACAAATGTGATGGGTTCGTCCTTGAGTAAGGCTTTGGTTGTCAGTGCTGGAGCAATATTTGGCGGNACCCCTTTGATTGTACTTATTGTGGTCCTTAAGGACTGGTCATGCTTTTAAAGGCATACAAACTTAATAATAGATTCCCTTATCGGGGTGAGTTGTCGTTCCTTTACAATTCCTCTTTTATAGGTGGCCAACAAATGTGATGGGTTCGTCCTTGAGTAAGGCTTTGGTTGTCAGTGCTGGAGCAACATTTGGCGGAGTTACAACTTCTTAGCCATAATTTTGGTATCATGTTAGGCTTGGATAAAATTTATTACATGTCAGCTGAATCTGCAATGCCAACTACAATATTTTTTTATTAGAATAAATCAACACATATTACAAGTTGCTATTGCGCACAGCAAAACAATGAAACACACTAATCATTGTTATCTATGACGAACCAACTTGAAATTTGACTCAACAATGACTGCAACTATAATGATAACAACAGANGCTGAATCTGCAGTGCCAACTACAGTATTTTTTTATTATAATAAATCAACACATATTAAAAGTTGCTATTGCGCACAGCAAAACAAAGAAACACACTAGTCATTGTTATCTATGACGAACCAACTTGAAATTTGACTCAACAATGACTGCAACTATAATGATAACAACAGAAATTTTAAAAATGTGATTTTTAAGTGTAACTACACAAATGGATATGGTAAACTAATTCTACTGTTATATTGTTTTTTAAGGGAAGTATCCACCCTCATCTAGTCGTTATGTGGATTCCTCCCTAGGGAGAGCCTTTGTATTTGCTTTATATTTGCCTTTGTATTTGCTTTATATTCCTCCCTAGGGAGAGCCTCATCTAGTCGTTATGGGTTTTGAAAATTTTTAGCTTTATATTTGTAAGATTAGTTGCTACACTACTACTTAGTTTTTTAAAAAAAAAATCAAAACCGACAAAATTTCCTAATTTTATGCATAACCTATATGTCCAACTGTGCTTGCCAATTGTATTCTTTGTNAATCTAGTCGTTATGGGTTTTGAAAAATTTTTAGCTTTATATTTGTAAGATTAGTTGCTACGCTACTACTTAGTTTGAAAAAAAAAAAAAACCGACAAAATTTCCTAATTTTATGCATAACCTATATGTCCAACTGTGCTTGCCAATTGTATTCTTTGTCACTTAGCAACACCAAGTAATGCTGCCCCATTAAGAGTGAAAATCTCATTTTGTCAAGAATTCCCTCTATAAATGTGAGTTTTAAAATGGAAACCACCACATAATGACAAGGCTCTCACATAGTAATGGTCTTTTTCCATGTGATAAATTGGTCCTAAGGTTAACCAAAGATTCGAAGCACCGACTACCAAATTTAAGAGAAGTAATCATCTCTACTGCAATAATGTAATAGAAATATTAATTACATCAGCAAATAGAGTGCATTTTAAAAAAAAATTGCATGTGAAGCTCTATATATAAAATTCCAGCACAAGAAAAAAAAGATATATATATCATATTAACATTTTCTTATCATGATACTTTTCTTTTAGTTTCTAGACAAAGAAACTTCATTCTTGAACACCATTACAATCGCGTTTAGATATAAACTGAAATATTCTCTTTATCAACTAGGTTTCAGTAGGAGCTTCAGAAACCTTTTCTTTACTTCATTAAATTGCATGGTCATTACTTAAAATCTTTTTGCTAGTTTTAGAGGTTTCTAGAGAGGTTCCAGTCTTGTAGTATGATCCTGTAATTGATTGAGGCGATNTTAAGTAATCATCTCTACTGCAATAACGTAATAGAAATATTAATTACATCAGCAAATAGAGTGCATTTTAAAAAAATTGCATGTGAAGTTCTATATATAAAATTCCAGCACAAGAAAAAAAAGATATATATATATCATATTAACATTTTCTTATCATGATACTTTTCCTTTAGTTTCTAGACAAAGAAACCTCATTCTTGAACACCATTACAATCGCGTTTAGATATAAACTGAAATATTCTCTTTATCAACTAGGTTTCACTAGGAGCTTCAGTAACCTTTTCCTTCATCAAATTGCATGGTCATTACTTAAAATCTTTTTGCTAGTTTTAGAGGTTTCTAGAGAGGCTCCAGTCTTGTAGTATGATCCTGTAATTGATTGAGGCGATTTCTTACAAGTCGAATTTGTGTCAATGCCCAAGGCTTCGCTTATGACAGGCCTATCTTCAATTCTCCATCTGATTAGCCATCTTATCTGTAGAAATTGCTGTTGATTGATTGTCTTGTTGCAAATAAGTTTTGGTCGCCTCCAATGCATGTGTTACAACTTGCCCTTATTTCTCATCTTCCACTGCAGCAAGTTGTGACGGCTTCTCAGTCCATTTGGCCTTGATCGTCGTTTCTAATTTCTTTGGAAAACTAATGGTATTATTCTGAAGCCTTAGCTCTTTATAAACTTTGGATTAAGATTTGGACGAAAAAAACACATGGCTGAGTAATTGCTTTCTTATATATGTCAAGAGAATGGAGCAACTATGACATGTCCCAATGGATTTTGAAAAATTTAATGGTCATGTTCCAGGAGGTGGTATGAAGCAAGCTGCTTTCAGGTGTAAGTTTTGACCTAAATGAACATGCTAGAAGTCCTGGGTGGTGAGCAGCCAGGGGTGTCTTTTGTTGTTTTTGTTCTACTTGAGTTTGTCATCGCAAAGGAAGATAGACCAACTTTGTGACCACTTTTACCTTCAAAATGGACAATTAGGTGGGTTTCCACTGAATTAGAATTGACTGCTTCAAGTTTCAACTCATCTTCATCGTGGTTCTGCGTGAGATGATTTTTCCTCAACAATCAACTCATCTCTTTGTCGATGATGTCCAGATAAGTCCCCAAGTCTTGGCCAGTATGCCAGTCCAAGACGGGAAGCGGCACTGGAAAAACATTTAATTAGGCAATTGCTAGTTGCTCTATGATCAATCAAAAGAAAAAAAAAGAAGAAAAATGATAATTTATTTAATTTCTATTAAAATTAAAATCTACTTATAAGGCATGGGAGATGTTTTTAAAATATCCTAAATCATTATTGGAGAGTTGTATATTAGGAGATTTGCACATCTTTCAAGAGTATCACATCCTTATACAGACATGATCGGTGGATGCATCCATTTGTCATTAATTGAAATAGGCTAAAGTCAAATTCGACCGCTGATTAATTGACTTGACAAAAAAAAAACTGTCCTTTAGTTCTTAACTTTATCTCATGCCCTTTAATCTTAACCGAACTGTATTAGGACGATACAATTTGATCTTTTTGGCCGTAAGAAAGGTGATGCTCAAACTCGCCACTAGATTTAAGGTTATATTTTATATTTTGTTTTAACAGAGATGATATATGTGAACCAATTCACCTAAATTATAGATGATTAAACCTTCACTAAATTTATGATCACAACATTCTTAAATTTTTTATAGTTGTGCGAAGCTGAGGTCTTCAACAAGGATTGAACGACCAAATAATATGAATATAATGAGATAGATGGTGTTTGAAACGACAAAGCGTAAAGAAAATTAAGTAAAGTTAACCAATTATATGAAATGAAAAGGGCACATTATCTTGAATGTTGAATAAAGGTACAAATTTTAACATTAGGATTAATCTGACAAGAGTTATTTTTGAAATAAAATTTACTGCTACATAAACATGAAAAAAATAAGCAGATAATATGAGCAGCATTACCAATAAGTCTTATATTTTTCTATTTTGCACTGTTGACTAACCTGAGGATAAGAACTAATTAATTTTAAGAAATAAAAGAAATAAACATCATTCAAATTATATTAACATATGAAACAGAAAGAAATACGTTGTTTCATTACGAGACTATTTTTTCATAAGTTTAGAAGGCATATACTAGCATATGTTTAAGCCCATTTAAAATAATAATAATAATAATAATAATAATTAATAAAAATAAAATAAAAAAACAAAAAAAAAAGAGGAAGAAAAAGAGAACAAATGATGAAGTCTACCCTTCATTTTTTATTACCTCTAAGAATGACTATCACCTTAGAGGAACTAACTTGAGATAATGGTGCTGGCAGCTAACCGACCTTGAGGAAAGTTATAACCAATTCTAGTTGACTTGGAGATTGATTGATGTTGTAATGGAGTTTTCTATACAAATGATATGACATTAATCCTAAGAAAATGAGGAAAATGATCCCCAGAGATGACCTCACATTGAGCATTGTCTCTTCCGATACATTTTTTGGAGTGAGAGCTTCATAGGTCCGACTTGGATACCAAAAAAGTTTGAATTTATCCTGAAGTCGCATGACCCGAACCTTGTAATATCTCTTAAAAAATAATAATAAAATAACATAAAAATAAATATCAATTCAAAGTATAACCGTATAGTGGCTCGACTAACAAAAATCGAAGGGGGATTCATTTTGTTCGTAGTCTATAAAGAACGAGCGAGAATGAGAGCACAAGAGTAGAAGAAATTAGGGGAGCGGTCGTTTTCAGCCCTAATTTGCAGCTTCGTTGAGGAGTTTAACACATAGCTATCGAGCCAAGGAAAGTCTATCGTGCCGAACCCTAGCTGGCATTCTTAAGCCGAGCGGCTTGTAAGCGAGTGAAGGAAGACAAGAGGAATGAGAAAGAAGCAATGATAGTGAAGAAGAGCAAGGAAAGGAATATGAAGAGGACTCGCATGTTTCTCATACTTGAGATTCAAAGCCTGTGCAAAGAAGAAGCCAGGCGACACCAAGGAGGAATAGTGAGCCCTAGGGTGTCGTGTGCAAAGGAAGAAGAGGAAGAAGTGAAGGAAAAAAGAAATGTCAGTTAAGCGGCTCGTTTCTTGACGAAGAAAGAAAGGCGGAGCAGAGTAGCTCTCGTGCGAAGTAGGAGGCTTAACAACTTTGCTTTGTGGGTTCAAGTGGAGGAGATGAAGCTTNTCCATGCATAGACCACATGTTTAGATATTTAAAATTGGCTTTAGATTTAGTAGAGGATGAAGATATTTAAATAAGCAAGAGTCTATGATAAGACCCACTCATAGCCAAGTGTTGGACAGAAGTATGGAGGAACTCTCTAAACCATAAGTCATTTACCAGAAATCTGTCAAGCCTCTCCCAGATCTTCCCCCTTCTCCAAGTAAATTTAGGACCTATGAACCCCAAATCAAAGAGACCAGCAGACTGGATGTTATCATTGAATGTGTTAATTCGATTAATATAAGGAGATCTCCCACCCTTCTTCTCACAAAGAGAAGAGAGGCTGTTGAAATCACCCCCAACTAACCAAAAATCCTTTATAGAGGTACTGAGCTCTAGTAATTATTGCCATAGGTCCAGTCTTGCAGTAGTACTACAGCCAGCATAAATAAAGGTAGCAAAACCCTGATAGTAACTGAAATTAAGCTGCAAATGGATGAATTGATCTCCTTCTTTAAGAACANTGGAGATCGATTTGAAAGCCTACAACCTAAATATTAAGCCTTATATTATTATTAGAATTAATGATATAATTAGTTAAATTAATTTTATTATTTTTTTCTTCAATTAGAAAGTGTTGAGTGAGTTTTTATTCAAATTTGAGATTAAATTGAAANATGTTAAATTTAAGTGCATTTGATACTATGATCAAAACTATGAAAGTCCCGAATTAGAGAGAAGAGGTGATGCGAACTTCTTGTACGGGGTAATAGAAAGAATCGCGTGTATGAAGTGGAGAGCCAAAGCTTAGCGAAATCCTAATTTGTGTGTTGAGGTAAACTTTGTGTTAGACTTATTTATTGAAATTTCATATACATTAAATTGATATATATTAAATATGTTAATATCAAGTTTTGTTAATTGAGGTCATAGAGGTTAGCAAGAAAATTTTTGCATGCGAGTAAGGGAGGAGATCGATTTGAAAGCCTACAACCTAAATATTAAGCCTTTTATTATTATTAGAATTAATGATATAATTAGTTAAATAAATTTTATTATTTTTTTCTTCAATTAGAAAGTGTTGAGTGAGTTTTTATTCAAATTTGAGATTAAATTGAAATAGGAAATGTTAATTTAAATTAAAAGCTTATAGTTCAATAAATTAATGAACTATATTTCTTTTGGTCATTTATGCATAGCATTCGCAAATTAATATAATAAATAATAAGATTATAATTTCTCACCAAGTCTTGAAAACTTATCGTTAAATTAAATTATTTCTTTCAGGAAAAATAATAGATTGATATGTTTGTCTGAAAAGATTTAGTTTACAGGAGAAAAACTGATGATAGATATTATAATTATAGTTTTTTTATGCTTTTTTTTCTTTTGGGTAGTGATATACTGTTATATACCAGTTTGAGATGTAGTCTACAGGCTATGTTGTTATTTCTGGTTGTTTTGATTTATGTGTAGTATACTTTATGATTTCTAAATTGCTTTTTTATATATATTGGAAGTTCTGAAATTTTGTGAAAAGTAAGTTAAATGTTAATGTCGTTCGACTGTTGTTTTTAACTAATTTGATTTTAAGTTATCAGGTCGAGTCTTGACAAACGTGGTATTAGAGCTATGAATTTTTTGTGATGCCATTTGGATTGATTAATGCTTCAACGGTTTTCATGGATTTGATGAATAGGGTGTTGAAACAAATTTTGTTTTTATTTGTGATTGTATTTATAAACAGTATCTTAGTGTATTTTACTGATGAAGCCAACCATGCAGGTTATTTACATGCTATTTTGTAGGTTTTGAAAGAGAATATACTATATACTAAATTTTCTACATGTAAATTTTGGCTTAAAAGTGTGGCTTTTTTTGGGCATATTATTAGTGAAGATAACACATTTGTTGATCATAACATGATCAAAGTGATTGCAGATTGACCAAGACCAATAATTGTTATTGATGTTAGAAGCTTTCTAAGTCAGGATGATTATTACAGGAGATTTGTGGATGGATTTCATGCATTGCCATGCCATTATTAAGAGTGACTCAGAATATAGTGAAGTTTGAATGGTTAGATCGTTTTAAGGAGGCATTACAGATAAAGACTTGTTTAATGTTCGCTCCAGCATTGACTATTCCTTCATGTTCATATAGGGTTTAGATTTTTAATTATGCATCTTTGAAGGGCTTGGGTTGTATACTTGTGCAGCATGGAAGAGTCATTTTGCCTATGCTTCATGGNGAATTGTGGCTTTTTTGGACATTATTAGTGGAGATAACACATTTGTTGATCATTACATGATCAAAGTGATTGCAGATTGACCAAGACCTATAATTGTTATTGATGTTAGAAGTTTTCTAAGTCAGGATGATTATTACAGGAGATTTGTGGATGGATTTCATGCATTGCCATGTCATTATTAAGAGTGACTCAGAATATAGTGAAGTTTGAATGGTTAGATCGTTTTAAGGAGGCATTCCAGAAGATAAAGACTTGTTTAATGTTCGCTCCAGCATTGACTAATCCTTCATGTTCATATAGGGTTTAGATTTTTAGTTATGCATCTTTGAAGGGCTTGGGTTGTATACTTGTGCAGCATGGAAGAGTCATTTTGCCTATGCTTCATGGNTATATACATTAAATTGACATATATTAAATATGTTAATATCAAGTTTTGTTATATGAGGTCATAGAGGCTAGCAAGAAAATTTTTGCGTGCGAGTAAGGGAGGTGATCGATCTGAAAGCCTACAAGCTAAATATTAAGTCTTATATTATTATTAGAATTAATGATATAATTAGTGAAATTAATGTTATCAAGTTTTTATTCAATTAGAAAGTGTTGAGTAAGTTTTTATTCAAATTTGAGATTAAATTGAAGTAGGAAGTGTTAATTTAAATTAAAAGCTTTTAGTTCAATAAATTAACTACATTTCTTTTAGTCATTTATGCATAGAATTCACAAATTAATATAATAAATAATAAGATTATAATTTCTCACCAAGTCTTGAAAACTTAACGTTGAATTAAATTATTTCTTTCAGGAAAAATAATAGATTGATATGTTTGTTAGAAGATATTTAGTTTACAGGAGAAGAACTGATGATAGATGTTATGATTATAGTTTTTTTATACTTTTTTTCTTCTGGGTTGTCATATACTATTATATACCCGTTTGAGATGTTGTCTACAGGCTATATTGTTATTTTTGGTTGTTTTGATTTCTGTGTAGTATACTTTATGATTTCTTAATTGCTTTTTTATATATATTGAAAATTCTGAAATTTCGTGGAAAGTAAGTTAAATGTTAATGTCGCCTGACCGTTGTTTTTAACTTATTTGATTTTAAGTTATCAGGTCGAGTTTTGACAAACGTGGTATTAGAGCTATGAATTTTTTGTGATGTCATTTGGGTTGATTAATGCTTCAACGGTTTTCACGGATCTGATGAATAGGGTGTTGAGACAATTTTTGTTTTTATTTGTGATTGTATTTATAAACAATATCTTAGTGTATTTTACTGATGAAGCCAACCATACAGATTATTTACATGCTATTTTGTAGGTTTTGAAAGAGAATATACTATATATTAAATTTTCTACATGTAAATTTTGGCTTAGAAGTGTGACTTTTTTGGGCATATTATTAGTAGAGATAACACATTTGTTGATCATAACATGAACAAAGTGATTGCAGATTGACCAAAACTTATGACTGTTACTTATGTCAGAAGTTTTCTAAGTCAGGATGATTATTACAGGAGATTTGTAGATGAATTTCATGCATTACCATGACATTATTAAGATTGACTTAGAAAATAGTGAAGTTTGAATGGTTAGGTCGTTTTAAGGAGGCATTCCAGAAGATAAAGACTTATTTAATGTTCGCTCCAGCGTTGACTATTCCTTCATGTTCAGATAGGGTTTAGATTTTTAGTTATGCATCTTTGAGGGGCTTGGCTTGTATACTTGTGCAGCATGGAAGGGTCATTGCCTATGCTTCATGGCAATTGAGGAATCATGAAAGAAATTACCTACATGATTTGGAACTTGCAACAGTTGTATTTGCACTTAAGATATGGAGACACTATCTGTATGGAGTCAAATTAATGTTATAACTTATATTATTATTATAATTAATGATATAATTAGTTAAATTAATTTTATTAAATTGTTTTTTAATTAGAAAGTTTGGAAGAAGGCTATTTAGATTTGAGATTGCTAAAAGATGGGTGACATAGTGAAGTGAAGGAATAAATATTAAAGATATATTTTAAGAGAAATGTGAGTAATTAATTTCTTATTTGTATTAGATTAATGATTTATTTAGAAGTTGCATTTCAGATTAATCAAGTTGAGCTTGCTATATGGTTTTAAAATAAATATTCATTTATGTTTTGTATTTTGATTGTTTTAAAGATGTCTCACAAATAGGAGAAAAATAATTGAAATATGAAACTATATTTAAATGATTTTAAATTGATATGAAATGATAAATAAATGCTTATGTTAATCATGATTTACTATCAGATAACTCATAGGGGATGTGATATACTTGTACATGATAAAAGAAATAGAAATGGTAAAGATGTACTTTTGAGTGCAAATTTTTTAGAGTGCTCACGGATACAATTTTGAAGATATCTTTGAATATGAAAGTGATCATGATATGACATCTTAAAAGTTATGCATAATAAGTTCGATAAACATTCACATACTAATTTAATGCATAATAAGTTTGTAATTGCTCACCAAGTCATGAAAACTTACCATTAAATTAGATTGCTTCTTTCAGAAAAGAAACAATAGATTGATTTGTTTGACAGGAGAGATTTAGTTTATAATAGAAGTACTGCTGCTGATAAGTTTTATGATTGTAGTTTCTTTGTACTATTTTTTTTTTTTGGGTAGATATATATTGTTATGTACTGTTATTTTATGTTGTATACAAACTATATTGCTATTTCAAGTTATTTTGATTTGTGTTTAGTATATTTTCTGGTTTCTTAGTGGTTTTTTAATATATATTGGAAGTTCTGAAACATTTGTGGAAAGTAAATAATACCGTCTGACCACAATTCCTGACTTGGTTAATTCTAAGCTATCAAAATTTAAGATTTTTTTTTTCTAGAATGCATGATGAGGACGTGCCGACTCCACTAGTGGGATGAAGGTTTTGTTGTTGTTGTTGTTGTTGCTGCATGATTGGGACGTTCCGTGAACATAGAAACTAAGAATTTGCATTCTAGATCTAATTGTGGAAAAAATTTTGAAGTGTCCAAGGCGTATTTGATTGCCACCATTCTCTCATTTTTGTGCATTTTGGCTTCTTGAAAAAGTAAATAATTGGAAGGTTGATGCACCCCAATATTTGCATTGGTCGAACCAACTCGAAGAGACTTAACCTAGGTTTAATCAACCAGTTAATGTTGTGAGTCACCCATATGGAGTTGTCCAGAGCTATGAAATGCCAAGTAGATTGAACAAGAACTCAATATAGTTGCACTTGTCGTCTTGTGCAATTGAACTTGGTTGATTAATACATATAGGACAATCCCAATTGGAGGCATGTGTTAGATGACGGGCTAGTAGTACTCGTCAATACTCACCTGCTGCTTCAAGCAAACCACACACCGTCTATGACATAAGTTCGAGCTCATTTTTGGGAAAACTAGTTTTCTTAGCTCTCTTAATCTTTTGATTGGATTGTAGTCTTGAGCAGGGTTCAGATTATTTTTCTTGCGAAAAAAGTTGGATCCAATGTACATGTTTAGAACTTTTTGATCAAGCAGGTTGTGATTTTACGGATGACATTTTATATGGGGCCTGTATTATCAAAGCCTACTACTGACAAGACTTGCTAGACAACTCAGCACATGGAGATGTTAGCCGATGAATTTAAATGGGTTTTTGAAAATTTCTTATTTATCAGTCCTTTTTCTTCTGTAACAGATTCGAACCTTCAGTTTTGTTCAACCATGTTAGGGGTAGAAGCTGAATATCTTTTGTTTTCTGTTTATCTGTTCTTCTGATACCCTACAATATTTGCAGGGCATTTAACTTCAAAAAGTGATGTATATAGCTTTGGTGTTGTCCTCCTTGAGGTGATGACAGGCCGGAGGTCCATGGACAAGAACCGCCCTATAGGAGAGCACAACTTGGTCGAATGGGCTCGGCCTTACCTTGGAGAACGTAGGAGGTTTTACCGGCTCATAGATCCTCGACTCGAGGGAAACTTCTCTATTAAGGGAGCCCAGAAGGCTGCTCATCTTGCTCAACGTTGCCTCAGCAGGGATCCTAAAGTAAGGCCTCTCATGAGTGAAGTAGTTGAAGCCTTGAAGCCCTTGATTAACCTCAAGGACATGGCGAGCTCCTCCCCTCTTTTCCAAAACATGCAAGCCGAGCGTGCCACATCTCAAATTGACAGCCAAAATGCAAGGAACGGCTTCAAAACACATGGTTCTTTTGCAAGAAATGGACACCTCGCTGCGAGGAGTCTTTCAAATGGCTCTCATGCTTCATCACCATCTCACCAATCGGCCAAGCCCAATAGCAAACAGGCATGATTTAGTCGAACCGTTCGCTTTTTCTCGGTGATTTAATGTTTTCTCTGGTCTTGAAGTGTTATTGCCTGCTGTTCTCATGTGGATATAACATTTAGCATTGAGAGTATCTGCACTCGCTGCTTCATTTCATGTGTTTTAAACATCAGAGAATGATGTGCTTTCTTCTTTTATTTTCTAGCTGAAGCAATTAATGCTGGTCTGCATTGCATTTTCATATTTAACCTGATGCGCTTTTATGCATCTTTTTCATTGCCTTTTTGTGTTGGCTTTTATTCTATAATCCCACGATAGTACGATAGTGATCTTACTAAGAATGCATTTAGAGTATGGGGTAAATCTTTTAGTCTATTTTTTTTTTTATTTTGCAATAATTGGTGTGCTGATATTCTTGTTTTGCCACAGCATTTTGTATTTTGTAACATTTGAAAATTTTGGTCCGGCTTCCATGGATATCATTGTTATTCGGGTCTTAACAGTATTTTGGTTTCGCCCTACTAATAACTTTGGTATAATTATTTGTCTAAACATATATTAACCTTCCATGAAGATGTCCAAGTGTTGGCCATTAACGTTAATGCATATTTGATGAATTTTTCATCAATTCAAAAATCTTTCACAATTTTTCAATTGTTATTTTATGATAATCTTTGACTAGTTTGAATTTAAATTATCATTCTAAGAGTTTTTTGCTTGATTTGTTGATGTGATCAAGGTAAAAATGTTGCTCTAAACGAATTATCCTTGCCATGATTATGGGGACTAATCTTTAGTAGTGCTAAAGATAGATGATAATATCTCTTACTTTAGCCCCTCTGGTTGACCGACCAACCTAATATGGGTCATAAATTGGGAATTTTGAATTCTAGGCTTGAAATGACATTTTTTCACTCGATGACTGAGGTAAATTTTTGGCAAAGAGCGTTCAAATTTTAACAAAAAATCATCTAAAATTTTGATTTTAGTAAGCTTATAGCTTAAAGTTGCATTGAGCGGTTTGTTGAGCCAAACACAATGACACCACTATTTGAATAAAATCTAGCTTGGATTAAGTCGTTAGGATATTTTTGGAAGCTCTTAGTGCTCAATTGGAAGGTCAAATAATCTTTTAATGATAACTTTATATTCGAATCGGGCATCTCAATGTGATGAATCCAATGAGCTCATGATCACTTAATTATGAAATTGTTAAGACATTTAAATGTTTACAAAATATCTTCCGATCGAATGAACTTCTTCGGGTTATCCTGTCAAGCAAACACGATTCACAATTTGGCAAACTTAAAGTAAAATCGAGCATCTCGACGAGATGATTTCAACGAGCTCAAGATCACTAAATTTTTATGTTGTTAAAATACTTAAATAATTATAAAATGTTGTTTGATTGAGGGAACCTCTTCGGGCCTTTTGATAAAGCGAACAATATTCCTTTTTTTTTTGGAGACATCTCCCAAACTTTATGAATGGTGCCCTGCACCCTTCTTGAACATGGATCTAGATTTTGAAACAAAGGAAGCTCGAGACATGAAAGAGGAACTGAGGTTTAGTTTTCCAAATTGAAAGTTCGACGAACGCCAACTACTCCTGCGATCGTTGTCGACCACCATCGATCACGCCCTGCTTATCACAAAAAATTTTCTTGCAGAATCACGACTTGCGTTGTAGAATCTCAGCGTACACTGCAGAGAGGCTTCCATATTGGGGGCAAGATTCATCACAAGACAGCTCCCTCAATTCCTCATCGTATTGGAGTTTCTTTTCAACTAGATTAGGAAGTTGATTTCTTTAAGGTCTGATAAATGGACTGCTTTACAAGCTCGTATGGAAAATGCCCCCGCGAGGGGGGAGGGGGGATTAAAAAGTAACATTTGTCAAATGTCACTCTTGGGTGTAACTGTAACAGTATATTCAATAAATTGTCCATTTCACAACTTACGACTTTGTCTTGAGAAATGAAAAATGTTTTCTAACCTTATTCTGGGATTAATTGATCCCAAGGGGAATCAATTTGTCATCTTCCATCACGGGGTACAGTTTTCAAGCAGGAGCTTCGACTAACAGACTCATATTAATAAACATTCCATGGTAGATTTCTATAAACTTCTTCTATTATAAGCTATAATCGTTAAGCTGACACACTTCGACTAACAACTTAGGAAAGTTCAGACATTCATAGTGATAGACAAATTCTTCCACTCATACAATCAGAGGAAGAGCCCAAGAGGCGAGTCTTAATGAGAAGCTAGTAGTGAATACACTCATCACTAGGAATGTCCGTGAGGGCAAGTGACAGATGTGGTCTCCTCTCATACCCTTAGAAGATGAGCTTATGAGGAAAGTCTCGATGTAAAGTTAGTAGTGGATAAAATCTTCACTAGGAAGACCCTTAAGAGAAACTGGAAGACAAGGTCTTCACCCATACTCTTGGAAGAAGAGTCCATGAGGCAAGTATTGATAGGAGCTAGTAGTGGATACAGTTGTCAGTAGGAGGACCCCTTTAGGGCAAGTGATAGATAATGTCTTCACCCATACACCTTTAATCCTAGCCTAGGAGGCAAGTTTCCATGAGAAGCTAATAGCAATTGCACTCGTCACTAGGAAGGTCCCTTAAAGGCAAGTGACAAACAAAGTCTCCACCCATACTCCAAGAAGATGAGTCTAAGAGAAATGTCTTGATGGAAAGTTAATGGATGCACTCTTCATTAGGAAGGCCCCTTAATGGTAAGTGACAGACACGGTCTCTATCCATACTCTTGGAAGATGAGCCTATGAGACAAGTTTTGATGAGAAGCTAGTAGTGGATACATTTCTCACTAGAAAGATTTCATGAGAGCAAGTAATTGACATGGTCTCCACTAAAAAAAATCTTAGAAAGCATGAGCCTCAAAAGGTACATGATTTTCTTTATATAAAACTCATATACTAACCCAGATTGCAGACTTATACATATTTAAGAAGCCAAAGAATCTTAATAGGAAAAACCCTTAAAAGAGTTCAATGTCGCTTTGCCCTTAGTGAAGAGGCGAAAACAGTAAAATTACTCCAATAGCGGGTCAACGAAGGCTCCAAAGTTGGGCAACAACAGCTCAGAAGTTGGGAAATAAAATCTTAAAAGTGGGTCAAGCATCCAAGAAGAGGGGAAACTACTTCTTTGAAAGAAACATAAAAACAATCTCAAAAGCAATTTCAAAATTTCTACTACATCAAGAAATAAAAACGTATATACAAAGATACCAACACACTTTACAAATGTTATATCAAGCGATTAAAAAGTTATAACGATAAACACACATCGGAATAAAAGCTATAATACAATAATATAAATAAATACATTAATCCACAATACAATATCCTCCTCATTGTCAGGAGTTCTGTAACTTTAGGTTCTCTTCTTCAAAAGCTAACACACTCGTTTGAAAATCCTGCAAAGTTTCCACATTCTGGCTGAGGGGATATTCTTTTAGTTCTCGCTAAGGATATAGTTGACCTTTACAATTTTGGTCTTTCAGGCCCTCAAAGAAAGGGCCAACTCTTCTTCAAATGGCGATGACATCACCTCATCAAAATTGTGGTACTTTTGTTGATTTTTAGAGGCACAATATTCTCTAAATATCTGTTTCTCAGCAATGTGGAAATCTCCCTCATAAAGTGCTACATCAACACAAAAAATCTCTTTCATAGGGCATCACACTAGTTGACAGACTGGAGAATCCCCTCTAAAATGCATGCAGAGGAAGGGCTGTGGGTTCTAGGATGTGTGACAGAGAAACTTCAAATTTTCTTCACAAAGAATCCTCTTTGGAATGCGTGACGGAGATACTCGTGATTTTTTTTCATGAAGAATCCCTTCCTAGGTAGTGGGAAAACTCCAAGTTTTCTTCATTAAGATTCTCCTCCATATTGCTCGGTGGGGAATCTCTAATATTTCTTCACAGAGAAACTACTCTTTAGAATGCGTGATAGGGAAAACTAACTTTTTTCAACGAAGAATTCCTGAAATGTTCGATGGGGAAGCTTGAATATTTCTAAATGAAGAATCCCCTCCATAATGCCCAGTGAGGAAACACTAATTAATGCAAGGAGGCGAAACTCCAACTTCTCTCCACAACAATCAAAATAGTGGATTCAAACGTGGGAGGTAAAGTCTCGCGCCAACTGAGCTAAATTTCTTTCCTTATATAAGCGCGC
>JXCR01136987.1:392675-407674 GCA_002079205.1 Phalaenopsis hybrid cultivar
TATATATATATATATATATATAGAGAAAGAGCTATCTATGGCTCCTTACATGTTGAACTGAATTATGAGTTACAAAATGAGTGGTCAGACTACCCAATCCACTCCCATCTCACCTTGCCAAGTTAGTCTATATAAACATGCTTACAAAAGTTGTAGGAAAGTATATATATTTTTATATCTCTGTATATATCCCATTGTATATATATAATCAATCTCTACAATGAAGATAAGGAATGGATAAATTGTCCCCATGTAGAAGGAGAGCTAATTGAGCTGGAGGTATAGTCCCTACAAAAATCTCTTCTGTTTCCTTCCCCCTTACTGCCAAACTGTGTGCTAGATTGTTGCCTTCTCTAATGATTTATTGGAAATTCACTTCAACATTGATGAACAGACTCTTAATTTTTTTGTTCCATCTAACAATATTCCATGGGGCAGCTTCTTCATGTTTCAAAATTTTGATACAACTAATGGAATCAGACTCTACCACCAATTTTGTGATGTTGCAATGATTCACAGTGCAGATAGCCCAGTAAATCGCTATCATCTCAATTTCAAGTGCATCATTAGCCCAAGATGGAGAGGAAAAGTAAAAAAATGCACTTCCCTTGAGAGTTTCTAATATATCCTCCAACACCAGCAGCCTCCTTAGAGAAACTACCATCAGTATTGGCCTTCAACCATTCTAGAGGAGGGGGGGTCCAAAGGACCAAATTTGGCTTGCTAAGGTTCATGTTTGTCCCATTAGGCACCCAATTTTGGAAAACATTGGGAAAATTCTGATATTTTATAATCTTTTGCAAATAGGAAGTACACTTCAAAACCACAGACTTTTCCATAGGTTTAATGTTGTCAAACTTTACTTGGTTTCTACACATCTTGATGAACCAGGCAACAATACATGGAAGGATTATCAATTTAGCTTCCAACCATTCCTTCCAACACCCCAAAAAATTTTTCCAGCTGACTTTCAATGTATCAATGTTGAGTTGAATCAACAGATCAGTTCAAATTCTTTGAGAGAAGTTGCAAGAGAAGAACAAATGTTCCAAACTTTCTTCTGCCTCACTACACAGACAACAACATGAAGGTCCCCTAAGCCCTTCCATCTTCAAAATATCATCACTAGGTAGTAAGGATTTCCAAAGCCTCCAGCAGAATAGAGACATTGAAGGTGTTAACCACTTTCCCCAAATAATTTTCTCCCACATGACAGGTTGCCACTGATAGAATTGTTGGAAATTTTAAGCTGAAAGTTTTTGTGAGGGAGCTTGTCTAGTAATGATTCTATCTTTTCGTGCAAGATTGATTTTAGTATTCTTAACCCAATGCATCTGCTCTTCAGTTAAGATGGTAGCCAGCAAAATGCAATTCCATTGATTTTCAATCCAGAATTCATTCACCTTTGTCACATAGTTGGGATTGGAGGTGTTACAAGATAGTATCTCCCCATTCTAAACCCATTTATCCTGCCAGAAATTGATTTTCCCTTCTCCAAGCTCCCAAATAAATAAATCCTCAGCTTGATGTCTGACCTTTAGTAGTTTAGTCCAGAGCCTGGAATCACCTAATTTCTTCTTAGCCAAGTTAGGATGTACTACCCTACAGTACTTCCCCTTCATAAACATTGCCTATAGACTATCTTGGGCTCTAAACTTTATCCATAGTTTACAAAGATTAATAAAACTTAGATGTTGAAAATCTTTAAAGCCCAAACCACCTGCATGTAAAGTCTTACAAAGTTTTTGCCAAGCTAACCAATGAAAATGTTTTTTCTGTCCTGCCCACAGAAATTTATTAAAAATTCTGCCTAGCCTTATTTGATCCCCCTTCTTCATGATGAACATCTGAAGAGCATAGGAGGGGATGGAAGTTAAGATGCTTTTAAGGAGGGTGATACTACCTCCATTTGAGAGGAAGTAATTGGTCCAACATTGCAGCTGTTTCTGAATTTGATCAATAACCCCATTGAATTGAGTTTCTTGGTTCTCCCTTTACTGAATTAGACACCAAGATAATTGATTGGTAGAGAAGCCGTGCTAAAACCAGTGTGATGTGCAATCCATTGCTTATTATGTGGAAGAGTGTGTAAGCTAATAAAAATTTGACATTTTTGTTTGTTAAGATGCATACTAGATGTTCTTTGAAAGTGCTTAAATCCTTGATAGAGAGACTTCACAGCATTCTTAGTAGCCTTTGAGAAGATAATAATATCATTTGCATAGGACAGATGACTCACACCAATGTTGGATCTGTGCTGATAGGCCAAATGAGGAGAAGAGACAAACATTTGATTTAGAAGCCTAGAAAGATAATCCATAGCAAGAATAAAGATAGTTGGTGACAAAAGATCTCCTTGTTTAATTCCCCAAGAAGCATTGAAGAAACCTTGGCTCTTGCCATTAAGTAAGATAGAGTGGTTGTTTCAAACAAGCCATCTTCTAATCAGATTGCTAAAGGCCCCAGAGAAACTCCTAGCATTTAAGGTAGCCAAGATAAAATTCCAGTTAATTGTATCATATGCCTTTTGGATATCTAATTTCAGAATGAGATTGCTGCCTCTACATTTTCTATCAAGGTCTAGCAACAACTCCTGAGCCAATAGAATGTCATCAGAGATTTTCCTGCCTTTCAAAAAAGCCACCTGATTATTGCTGATAAGCTGCTGAAGGTGAGGTTGAAGCCCGGTGCTTATTATCTTGCTGATTACTTTAGAAGTGACAATTGTTAGGCTGATAGGTCTGAAATCACCCCACCCTACCCTGCTGGAATTTTTGAGAATTAAAGTTATAGTGGAAGCTGTAAAGTATCTAGGGGGATCAGTACCTTTAAAGAAGCTTTGCACTGCATCAACAAACTCCACATAGATGATATTCCCAGTAGCCTTATAAAATTTAGCAGTGAAGCCATCAGAGCCAGCCACCTTATGGTCATCAATAGAGTCCAAGGCAGCTTTAATTTCTTCTTCCAAAGGAAAATTATTTAGATCCAAACTTTGGACATATTCATTACAATCAAAGAAGAGTTCAATATTGATATGAGCTCTAGAAGTTGACTGCTCGTTAAAGAAATTTTGGAATTAATTTACAGCATCTTGGGCAATAGTCTCAGCATCAGACAATAACTTACCAGTAGAATCTTGGATAGATAAAATCAAGTTATTTTTCCTTCTGAAGTTAATGCAAGCATGGTAATAACTTGTGTTTCTATCTCCCTCAATAAATCTGTTAACAACAGCCTTCTACTTCAAAAATCATTCAGTATAGTTAACTTGCATTAATAGCTCTTCACTAGCTTTATGAAGGTCAACTTCAGAGTCCAAACCCCTTTGAAAACTCATTTCCATATTAATAACTTTACGGTGGGCATTAATCAAGTTCTCATGGATATCACCAATAGTGTCCCAATTCAACTTCTTCAGATGTGCTGCCACCTTCTTCTGGAGTTTCCACAGATTATTCTAGGGACTAGGTTCTCCTTCAGACCTCCAAACCTTATCAACTTCCTCAACAAATTGATGATGTAGAGTCCACATATTTTGGAATCTGAAAAGAGGTCTATTGGGGCTTTCAACATTTTGGATTGTGCACAGAAGAGGCCTGTGGTCAGAACCTACCATGGCCAGATGAGAAATGATAGTAAAGGGGAAGGTTTGAACCCATTTAGAATTACCTAGCATTCTATCTAGCCTTTCCCACATGGAGCCCCTTCTCCAAGTGAAATCAGGACCTTGATAACCCAAATCAAATAATTCAGCCTCAGAAAGAAAATCATTGAATCTATTCATGGCAGAAATAGTAGGTGGTCTACCACCTCTTCTTTCATTAGGAGAGGAAATACATAAGTCCCCCCCCCCCAAAATCCAAAAGGAGTTCATAGATTGCCCAATTTGAGTTAAATCAGACCATAAAGTGGCATAATTATTAACAAGACTACTGGCATAGATGAAGGTGGCATAGCTAACTTGAGCTCCAATATAGAATTGGATGTCAATAAATTGGGAATGATTAAGCAATACTGACCACTGAAGTTCAGCTTTAGCAAAGAGCTAAATCTTATTATTAGAATTAGAGAAATGACCAAATTGAGGGAAATTTTTCTAAATTTTATGGGAATTTTTAGTAACCCATGGTTCTAGAATTGCAAAACACCAGACTTTATGAACTCTCACTAGATTTATTAATCTCTTGAGAGAAGAGGGGTGAGCAATACCCCTAATAATGCAAACTAGGAACTTTATCATTGAGAGAAGGTCCTCCCTTTCCCCCTAGTCCTAGGATGGTGATCCACAGTAGATGGGCCCTTCATAGGTTGTTTAATATCATACTTGCCTTTTTTCTTATTATTACTTCTTTGAACTTACTAATCATCAGTTAAAACATCTATCAAACTGTTAATTCTATGGTCTTCAACCCTAGTCCGGTTAGTGCTTAGTAAGTTGTCATCTTGTATTACATTTCCCATAAAATTATTGTTAATGCAGATAGCTTCCTCCTGTTCCCTAGCATTACTATTGGGCACAGTCCCAATTGTATTATCTGCATCAACAAAAACAACATCAGCTCTCCCAGAAACTTCCATTACAGCTGTCTCTGCTGGCATAGAAGTAGTAACTCTATCCCCAGAAGTTCTTCTTTTAGATGGAGGATGTAGTCTATAACACCTCTCCATATTATGTCCAAAAATTTTACAACGTTGGCAATAGACAGGTTTTTGTTCCACAACTATCTTCTGCCAGAAACCTTCTTTAGTAGTTCTAATCCATACCCTTTCAATATCAGGCAAGGTAATGTCCCTCTTAACCAGGACTCTAGCACTAGCTGGTCTACCCACATTATAAGTAGGAGCATCAATTTTTAGAGGACAATCAAGCACTCTACAGATGCTGAAAAGCACATTTGATGGTAATACTGAATAGGTAGGTTAGGGAATTTGAACCACATTGGAATAACACGAGGTTCCTTTGTAGGATCAAACCCAGGTGTCCACTTCATCAATTTCATTGGAACTCCATTAATGATCAAGGTTTGTTTTGCGAAAACTCTTACATAATATTCTTCATTAAATAAAGAAATTAATAGGTGCCTTCCATCTATTAATCTTAGCCTCCATGCTCCTATAAGTTTCAAATCCTCAAAAAACTTCCTTACCAAGTGCATCTTAGGATGGCCATACTGAAATTTGCCAATTAGAGTAAACATAATTATTTCATTAAGATCATTAATTTCTTGTGTAGAGAAGTTGATGGTAGGTTCCCCTTCCTTCAATCCTAAGGGAATGAAAAAAGGGCAAACCCCCCTCCCAACAGCAGCAACATGAAGACATTGTGGGAAAACCAAATGATCAAAGGATTTAGGTACATCAAAACCACTTCCAAAAACTTCAGCAAATGTAGCCTTGGTCCATTTTGCATTAGTTTCAACATCAATGGGGTAGGCCATTGAGAACACAAGTCAAAAACCAAGGGGAAAACCAGGAACTGGAAAACCCCCAACTAGCAAAAGAACCAGAACTCAGTTATTGGGAGAAACAACAGCAGAACACCAAGAATCAAGTAGAGTAGCAAACATAAAAACCAATAAAAATATGAAACATACAAAGTCAGTCCAGAGCGAAAACCCTAAGCTGATGAAGTAGAAAATAACTAGCTACTTCAGCAAGGCAATAGAACAGTAACAAAGGTTCAAAAGAAGTCTTCCAGGGAAAAACCAATCCACAACCCACAGAGACCCCTTGAAGAGAAATCTAGCTCCTTCACCTACATATATATATATATATATTATAAAAGGAGACAGAGGCTCTTGATTCATTAATAAAAAAAAGAGAATACAAGATAAGGGAGATCTGGAGTCCCTTCCCAAAGTTTAATCAGAAAAAATTCTAATGAAAAGTAGAGCCAAAAGGTCTCCTCTCAGCAATAATTCTAAATGGAGGGTAGGAGAAGTGCCTACCTAAGGGAGCTTAGAGTGTAGGCCAACATTTGCTAGCCAGTGGGCAGGTGTATTTCCATCTCTCAATATATGGGAGGAGGTGCTAATTCCCTCACTTAAGGAGTGAATACTTTTGATCCATTTCAACAGGTACCATGGAGTAGGTGTCTTCCCTTCAATGTTATCAATTAGGACCATGGAATCTGATTCTATAATTAAGGAGGGGAAGCCACACTTCTGGGCCATAAACATAGCCCAGATTATAGCCAGAGTTTCTTCCTCCAGGGAATCCATAGCTCTTACAGGAGAATGAAAGTAGAGTAAACACTTCCCTTTGTCACTTCTGAACACCCCTCCTATTCTAGCATAAGGAGTAAAAAAACTACCGTTGGTATTAAATTTAATTCCACCCTTAGGGGGAGAACCCCAATGAATAAGTGCATAATAAATTTTTATGGGTAGACAGTAGGAAGTGTTGTAAAGGATTTCAGAAAGCTTCCTATGACAATACAACTTCTGCAAGTAGCTGAAGCATTTAGTAGCAATGATAGCAGCTTCCTCATAGGTTTCTTCATATTTTACCTTATTTCTAGCCATCCATATGAACCAGGTAGTGATACAAGGAATAAGGGCAATGCTTGGGCATGCCAATCCTTCCAGCTAAGAGAGAAATCAATCCAAGACAGCTGGACAGTATTTAACTTTAGTTTGGGCATCAAACAATTCCAAACTTGCTGAATAGTGGTACAGTGAAAAAATAAATGCTGAATAGTTTCCTCTTGAGATTTACATAACCCACCTCTAGAGGGGCCTCTCAAACCTTCTAACTTCAGTATGTCATCTATGGGAAGAAAGCCATGAAGTAATCTCCAAGAGAAAAATGACATAGAAGGGGAAAGGAATTTATTCCACACACATTTGCCCCAATTAACTTCTTGTTGTGGAAAACATAAGTTTGATATGGATGCTGATAAATACTGGGACACCTTCTTTTTCACAATCAGTTTATCTTTACTATCTCTGTCAATGCTGCATTTCAAGAGTTTCTATAAGATTCTTTTATCCAATATGTTTTGTAGAGCTTGCTGATTTCAATGACCATTGAGCCATAACTCAGCCACCTGAGTTGAAGGATTAAGGTGAGAAAAAGATGAGGGGTTGATTAAGCCCTCACCAGTCCAATTATCCAACCAAATATTAAGCTTGCCCTCTCCTAATTTCCATATAAATGAGTTTTCAGCCTGTGTCCTTACCTTTAGCATATTAGTCCAGGCCCTGGAATCAGCTAGTCTTTGAGAGACAAGAGGAGGATGCATTTCTCTGCAGTATTTGCCCTTCAAGAATTTAGACCAAAGAGAACTTTGGGCTCTGAACATAATCCAAAGCTTACAAAAGTTGATTTGGGGGATTTATTGGATACTTTTGAACCCCAGCCAACCAGCTCTAGTGCTTCCACAAAGTTTTTGCCACCTGGTTCAATGCAATTATTTCCTCTAACCTACCCACAAGAATCTATTAAACCTTCTTTCCAGAGTTAATTGGGTGGATTTATTCATTAGAGAAACATGAGAGATGTAGGATGGAAGAGCTGTCAAGACACTTTTGAGAAGAGTAACTCTACTCCCATTGGAAAGAAAGGAGTTAACCCAGCAGCTCAGCTTATCCTGAATTTTGGTGACACACTCATCAAATTTGACTTGCCTAGTTCTCCCCTTTAATAAAAAAGTGCCCAGGTATTTCAAAGGCAAAGAACTGGAACTGAAACCACTGAGGTCTACAATCCAATGCTTGATTTGAGGCTTAACTCTTTTGTTGAACATCAATTGACATTTCTTAGTGTGGAATTGCATACCTGAACATTCCTGAAACTTTTCCAGGCATTGAAGAACCAATTTAATAGTTGGCTTAGTTGCTTTGGCAAAGATAATATCATCATCAGCAAATGCTAAATGATTCACAGAAAGGTTAGATCTATGACAGTAGAGTGTGTGAGGGGATGAAACCATAAGTTGATTCAAGCGTTTAGAGAGGAAATAATAAACAATAATGAATATAGTAGGAGATAAGGGGTCACCTTACTTGATTCCTCTAAAATAAGTGAAGAAACCATGAAATTTACCATTTATGAACACTGATTGAGAGTTGTTTCTTAGCCATCTGTGTATCAACAAGATAAATTGATGTGTGAATCCCTTAGCATATAACACTTCCTCAATGAACTCCCATTTAATGGTATCATAAGCCTTTCTAATGTCCAGTTTAAATATTAGGTTCCCACCTCAGCAATGCTTATCCCGATCCATCACTAATTCTTGAGCCAACAGTAAATTCTCCACTATGCTTCTCCCTTTTATGAAAGCTGACTGATTCTCACTAATGAGTATGTTAGAAATCACCTTACAAATAATTTTAGAGAGGACATTGTTAAGGTTGATAGGAATGAAATGATCCCAAGAGAATGCAGAAGAAGTTTTGGGAATTAGAGTTATAGTTTAGCATTTAAAGTAGTTGGAAAGATCCAAACGTCTGAAAAAACCTTGGACAACGTTAATAATATCATCTTTAATGATCCTCCAGGATTTCTTATAGAAATCTGCAAAAAAGACATCAGGACCTGCCACTTTGGAGCTATCAATGGAGGCCAAGGCAGACCAGATTTCCTATTCCCCAGGAATTGAAGCCAGGTCCAGCCCTCTAGTATAGTTCTTATCCATGCAAAAATAATTCCTACTGAATAAGATGCCTAAAAACTGGAGGTTGGTTAAAAAGTGTTTGGTAATAATTTACAGCACTGGCAGCAATCAGGTCTTCAGAATGGAGCTACTGTCCAGCAGTATCCTTAATCTTATGTATAGTAATACACTTTCTTCTATAATTATTACAAGCATGAAAATATTTTGAGTTTCTATCCCCCTCATAGAATTTGGTCTTTGCAGCTTTTTTGGCATAAAACTCCTCCTGCATGCAGATGGCATTCATCAAATTTTCATTTGCTAACATTAAATCCTTCTCCAACTCTGGGTTGGCCTCTAAGCCAACTTCCAAATGAGCAACATGCTTTTCAGCCTCTAACACTTTGAAGTTGATGTCTCCCACAGTATTCCAATTCCAATTAGATAAATGCTTTCCTAACTTCATTTGTAGTTGCCTTCACTTAATCAGAGGGTTAGAGGATGGCAATCCCTCCAAACCATAGTGAACTGATTAAGAAAGTCTTTGTGAGAAGACCACATATTGAGGTATCTAAAGCTTGACTTGTGCTTAGCATTAGATGCAGAAATAGTCAGAAGCAGTGGTCTGTGATCCAAGCCTGTCATGCTGAGATGTTGCACTGAAGTATGTAAGAACTCACTCAGCCAAAGGGAATTCACAAAAAATTATGTCTAACCTTTCCTAAAAAGGACCCCTCCTCCAGGTAAACCTTGGACCAGAAAAACCAAGGTCACAATGACCAGCCAAGTTGCTTTTATGATTAAAGTAATTCATCTGGTTAATATCAGAAGGGTTACCTCCCAACTTTTCAGAAGGGACAGAAATACAGTTAAAGTCCCCACCAACCTTCCAAAAAGAGTTGCAATAGCTGCTTATAGCAATTAAACTATCCCAAAGCTCCTTTATAGCACTTGGAGAGTACCCAACATAAACAAAAGTTGTCAGAACTTCCTGATCCCCAAATTGAAACTTACTATGTAGAAATTGTTAGTAATCCCACAGGATGTTGCAAGTCACCTCCTTCTTATGTAGCACCCAAATTTTGTTATTCTGATAAGAGAGATGTAAAAAACCAAGGAATTTATTAATAACTCTCTAGGAGTTTTTGGAGACCATTGGCTCCAAAATATCCATCAGCTAAGATTTATACATCCTATTCAAGGCCATAAGTCTGTTAAGGGATTTAGGATGTGCCAATCCCCTAGCATACCATCAAAGAATATTTATCATCCAATAGATATTGATTTACCCCTCCTTCTAGCTTAGCCATGTCGTCCTTAGTTTCTATATGGATTTTCTATCCTTGAGGGTGTAAGTTCCCTCCTTTACAATATTCAATACCTGGAAGCCCTTGTTCTTTTTTCTAGATTTTTGGACAAGCCATTCATCATCCAATGTTGTCTGCAAAGCCTCAATTACTGTAGTATCAATAGGGTGATCTCTAAGGGTCACCTCTTCCCCTTCAATCTGATTTGTTTGAACCACAGGAGTGTCTGTTTCATTATCAGTTTCAGAACTAGCACAATCTGTGTTTATTGCTTCTGTTATAATTCGGTTGGTAATTGGAGGGTTTGCTTCTTTATTGGCATTGCTACAAAGACTGTTAGCAACCTGTTGGTCTTCAATTCCATGGTCAACTACTTGGACTAGGTTAATGCCCTAAGGGCCAGCATCCACAATGACCTTGGTAATATGATGATTTATTGGATTATCATTTGCCTCTTCTCTCAGATGCCCATCCAGGGGTTCCACGGGGAAAGGGTCAGCCTCCTTAGGGACCCCACCAGTAGACCTTCTAAGTTGGGATGGAGTTTATAACATTTGTTGACAGTATGCCCAAAAATGTTGCAATGGAAACAGTAGTAGGGCTTCTGTTCAACAACTATTATTTTCCAATAGCCATTGTGCTCAGTCCCTAGCCATATTTCCTTAACAGCTGGGAGGGTGATGTCCCTTTCTACTAAGATTCTGGCAACTGAAGGTCTGGAAAGGTTGTAAGTAGGAACATCCAATTTCAGAGGTTTACCCAAGGCTTGGACAATATTAAATAGAACTTTATGGTTGAAGAAATGCAGCTTTAACCGTAGAAGTTTGAACCAAATAGGAACTATAAGGAGCTCCTTACTAGAGTCAAACTCAGTGGACCATTTCAAGATCTTCATAGTATTACCTTCTATCCATAAGAGCTGTTTTGATAAGATTCTAGCATAATCATCCTCTCTTGAAAGGTTAATTAGGATGTGCCTGCCATCAATAAGGCCCACCCTCCATGCAAATTTGAGTTTAATGCCATCAAAATATTTCCTTATAGCTTCCATTTTAGGGTGTCTCCGATGAAACTTTCCTATAAGAGTAAATTTGCAGACCTCAGTCAGATTCTAGATATCCATATCATTATAAATGATAGTCACTTTCCCATTCTTCCTACTTAGAGGTTTAATAATCGGGTCATCCACCTCACGATAACTCTGAGGGAATACAAGATCATCAAAGTTTTTAATAGTGGCAACTCCTTTACCCACTACATCAGCAAAGGTGGCTTTAGCTCATTGAATATTGGTGGATAAATCCATATTGTTAAGCTCAGCCATAACAACATAGCCTCAATGGAACAGTATCAAATTCAAAAAAGGTTTTTCCGTGAAGCAAGAAACATCAAAAAACCTAGCTATAACTAGCAAAGGAAAAGAGAACAGCCACAGGAAAGGTAGAAAACTAAGAAGTCGAGAGCCAGTAGCTACGACAACCTCAGGAAGTCCATGGAAACCCTAGCAGAGAAAACTCCAAGNAATGAGGATATCGTGTACCCTAACTTCAAACTAATATCTAGGGTCAATCATAAGGCCAAGTAGTCCTATAGGAACTCTTCTTGAATTCTCTCATAATGATCTTACCTTCTATATGCTAGAGGTTAAGACAAATATGTGGAACTTCAAGTTAAGTAAAGAGAAGAATTTTGAATTTCTAATGGTGGGGGTACCTTTTCTAGTTTTCTAAGACTAGTCAATAGGAAAGTCTTATGGCTAGACCCTAATGGTGAAGGTACCTTTTCTAGTTTTCTAAGACTAGTCAATAGGAAAGTCCTATGGTAGACCTAGGCTTGGTACATTTTCTAGTTTTCTAAGACTAGTCAGTAGGAAAGTCCTATGGCTAGACCTAGGCTAAAAAAGTTTCTAGACCTCAACCAAAAGTGAGGTCAACAAATGGACCCCCAATAGGTGTGGAGCTAGACCTAGGCTATTAAAGAAGTTTCTAGACCTCAACCAAAAGTGAGGTCAACAAATGGACTTTTGATTTTCTAATAGTGGGGTACCTCTTCTAGTTTTCTAAGACTAGTCAATAGGAAAGTCCTATGGCAAGAAGAATTTTGAATTTCTAATTGTGAGGATACCTTTTCTAGTTTTCTAAGACTAGTCAATAGGAAAGTCCTATGGCTAGACCTAGGCTAATGGTGAAGGTACCTTTTCTAGTTTTCTAAGACTAGTCAATAGGAAAGTCCTATGGTAGACCTAGGCTTGGTACATTTTCTAGTTTTCTAAGACTAGTCAGTAGGAAAGTCCTATGGCTAGACCTAGGCTAAAAAATTTCGAGACCTCAACCAAAAGTGAGGTCAACAAATGGACCCCCAATAGGTGTGGTGTGCTGGATCTTCTAAGACTAGTCAATAGGAAAGTCCTATGGCTAGACCTAGGCTACTAAAGAAGTTTCTTAGACCCAACAAAAAGTGAGGTCAACATATAGTTGATTTGCATTAACAACTCTTCACTAGCTTTATGAAGGTTAGCTTCATAATTCAAACCCCTTTGAAAACTCTTTTCCATGTTAAGAACTTTACTTTGGGCATTAGTCAAGTTCTCATGGATATTGCCAATAGTGTCCCAATTCCACTTCTTCAGATGTGCTGCCACCTTCTTCTATTGTTTCCATAGATTATTCCATGAATTAGTATCTCCTTCAGACCTCCAAACCTTTTCACTTCTTCAACAGATTGAGAATGTAGAGTCCACATATTCTGGAATCTGAATGGAGCTTTATTGGGGCTTTCAGTATTTTGGATTGTACACAGAAGAGGCCTGTGATCAGAACCTGTCATAGCCAGATGAGAAATGATAGGAAAGGGGAAGGTTTGAACCCATTTAGAGTTACCTAGCATTTTGTCTAGCCTTTCCCACATGGAACCCCTTCTCCAAGTGAAGTCAGGACCTTGATAACCCAAATCAAATAATTCAGCCTCAAAAAGGAAATCATTGAATCTATTCATGGCAGAAACAGTAGGTGTTCTACCACCTCTTCTTTCATTAGGAGAGGAAATACAGTTTAAGTCACCCCCCAAAATCCAAAAGGAGTTCACAGATTGCCCAATTTGAGTTAACTCAGTCCATAAGGTGGCTTGATTATTAACAAGACTACTGGCATAGATGAAGGTGGCGTAGCCAACTTGAGCTCCAATATAGAATTGGATGTGGATAAACTGGGAATGATTTAGCAAAACAGACCACTGAAGTTCAGCTCTAGCAAAGAGCCAAATTTTGTTATTAGAATTAAAGAAATGAGCAAATTGAGGGAACTTTTTTCTGAATTTTTTGGGAATTTTTAGTAACCATTGGTTCTAGAATGGTAAAACACCACACTTTATGAACTCTCACCAAATTTTTTAATCTCTTGAGAGAACAGGGGTGAGCAATACCCCTAATATTCCAAACTAGGAACTTTATCATTGAGAGAAGGTCCTCCCTTTCCCCATAGTCCTAGGATGGTGATCCACAGTAGATGGGCCCTCTATAGGCTATTTAATATCAAACTTGCCTTTTTTCTTCTTATTACTTCTTTTAACTTGCCAATCTTCAGTTAAAACATATGTCAAACTATTAATTGTATGGTCTTCAACCCTAGTTGGGTTAATACTTAGTAAGCTGTAATCTTGTATTACATATCCCCTCAAATTATTGTTAATACATATAGCTTCCTCCTGCTCCCCAGCATTACTATTGGGCACAATCCCAATTGTATTACCTGCATTAACAACAGTAGCATTAGCTCTCCCAGCCAATTCTATTACAGCTGTCTCTGTTGGCCTGGAAGTAGTAATTCTATCCCCAGAAGTTCTTCTTTTAGGAGGAGAATGTAGTTTATAACACCTCTCTACATTATGTCCAAACATTTTAGAATGTTGGCAATAGACATGTTTTTGTTCCATAACTATCTCCTGCCAGAATCCTTCATCAGTAGTTCCAATCCACACCTTTTCAATATCAGGCAAGGTAATGTCCCTCTCTACCAGAACTCTAGCACCAGCTGGTCTAGCCACATTATAAATAGGAGCATCAATTTTCAGGGGGCAACCAAGCACTCTACTGATGCTGAACAACACATTTTGATGGAAATACTGAATTGGTAGGTTAGGGAATTTGAACCACATTGGAACTACAGGAGGTTCCTTTGTAGGATCAAACTCTGGTGTCCACTTCAACAATTTCATTGGAACTCCATTAAAAATCAAAGTTTGGTTTGAAAAAACCCTTCCATAATCTTCTTCATTAATTAAAGAAATTAACAGGTGCCTTCCATCTATTAATCCCAGCCTCCATGCTTCTGCAAGTTTCAAATCCTCAAAAAACTTTCTTACCAAGTCCATCGTAGAGTGGCCATACTGAAATTTGCCAACGAGAGTAAAATTAACTGTTTCATTGAGCTCATTAATTTCCTAAGGAGAGAAGAAGATGACAGGTTCCCCTTCCTTCAATCCTAAGGGATTGACAAAAGGGCAAACCCCCTCCCAGCAGTAGCATCATGAAGACATTGTGGGAAAACCAAATGATCAAAGGATTTATGTACATCAAAACCACTTCCAACAACTTCAGCAAAAGTAGCCTTAGTCCATTGGGCATTTGTATCCACATAAATGGGGAAGGCAATTGAGGACACTAGTCAAAAAACCAAGGGGAAAACCAGGGAATGGAACCCCAACCAACAAAGAACCAAAACTCAATTAATGGGAGAAAATGGCAGTAGAACCCCAAGAATCAAGTAGAGCAAGAAATAGAAAAACCAGCAAAAAGATGAAAGACCAAGCCAGTCCAAAGCCATAACCCCAAGAAGAAGAAGTAGAGAACAACTAGTAACTTCAGTAAGGCAATAGAAAAGTAACAAAGTTCAATAGAAGTCTTCCCGTGCAAAACCCAAACAGACTCCACAATCCATAGAGACCACTTGAAGAGAAACCTAGCTCCTTCACCTAGCTCCACAGCACCTCCAAGCAGCTCCATCACAGCCAAAACTCTAGCAGAGCACAGCTAGGTCCAGGTGCCACCATCATGTTCCATATACTTATATATATATATATATATATATATATAT